>CM030899.1:27327020-27597020 GCA_018136845.1 Heterotis niloticus | reverse complement strand
ATATAATGCTGCTCTTCATCACCTCAGGTGGTACAAACACCTTCAGGCCCAGCCTGTCTGCTAACCCCTCCAATCCCAGAGTCTGGGCACCTTGGCCAGGAGGGGAGTGTCCAGCTGTGACACTTTGAGTTCACAGGAGGTGTACCTCAAACCAATCCAGGAGTACAAACAGTGATGTGACCAAGGAGAGCAAAGACCTAGCCTCCACCTGCTCACCACGAGGATCTGTGCTCTGGATCTCAACCAAGACCAGCAGCACATCAATAGTTCCTCCCATGACCTTCATCTAGTTTCTCAAATGTCTCAACAACCTTCATTCTGGTGACAGGAGAACTCCACCCAGAAGATGTGGTGTCAAGTCTCAGGGTTTGTCCTTGACTCACCAGGCTTCCTTCCCACTGACACTCAGAGCCTCAGAAGCATCTGAATTCAGATGGAGCCAAGCTGATGGTCATCGCCTTCATCACAACACTCTCACTCTTGCTACACCGGAAGTCCTAACTTCACCACAGTTGGTTTGGAACAAAGATGCGAAGGTGGCCAAACCTCAGGCCAACAGCCAAGATGTCCTAGTCATTATCTCCTCTCCAGTTTTCCTCAGCACTGGAGCACCAAGAGATAAGAGGCAAGGAATCATCTGGAACAACAACCGCTCCATGTCAGCTGAAGTGTGGAACTCAGCCGGGAACAACAAAGCACAGCGTTTCCTGTGTTTGCAGTGCATGCTGGGGGTGAGATGCTCGCCGTGTTGGGCATGCAGAGAGCGATGATAACTAATTCCACACAGATGGCACAGGATGGCAATGAGAAGCTGTGTTTCACTGGCTCTGCAATTACATTGTTAACACAGTCGAGGTCCAAGGCGGAACACGCTGGAACAGAGCCAGTCCGACAGGGTCTGACCTTACAGGACGAGTGGGAGGGAATGGGCTCCGGCACTTCCACCTGCACGCTCCCATTTCCAGCAGCATTGCTGTGCACGGCGACCTGAACAAAATTTTGGTGGTCCAATGCCCTCTTCATGCCACAGCTCAACGCAGGAGACAGGATCTCCTTGGATTTCGCTTCTTCTAACTATTATCCATGCATCCATGAAAAACAACAAAAATGGGAAACCAGTACATCGCAGGCCCCCCCGCCCCCACATACAGGCAATCGCACACAACTGGCAATTTAGAGTGAGTAATTAACAAGAAACACATCTTTGGACTGTGGGTGGAAATCAGAGCATCCAGGGGAAACCCATACAGACATGGGGAGAACATGCAAGCTCCACACAGACCAAGCTGTGTTCAAATCCATGCCTGACAGCTGCAGCAATGTTATTATTATTATTATTATTATTATTATTATTATTATTATTATTATTAGTGAAACTGATCTAAAGCTCTGTTCTTATGCTGCAGGATTCTGTGCTACGATCCTGCTGCACAATGCGGTATAAATGTGGTAAACACAGTATACAGTTACAGTGCGTAAAAAGTTGGGATTTTAATGTCACCTGCGTCCAAAATGAAGCAGTTCTGTCTCTGGTGACCCCGTTCTGCATGTGACCGCCGGCCGTTTGTTACATCACTGCACACATTTTCATTTTTACTCCGGGCATATTTAATCTAATTTCACTGTTTACTTTTTTATGTTTTCAGCCTTTACTTCCAAAGATCCCTTGTACAGCGCACAGGAAAGAGCACTGAACAGAAATGAACGCAGCGTTCACAAAAGCAAGATAAATTAACCTAAAGAATCAAAGGTGCAGTAAATAGTAGAGTGCAGGCAGAAACAATCGACATTTTGTCACCGTGAATCAAATTAATAGCACAGTGTCTTACACCGAACATTATTTTTCTAATTTTATGTTGTGAGTTGAGCTCATATTTAGGTTGAGCTTGAGCTTAAGTGCACTACATCACTTGATTTTTGCTATTGCGTGACCTGTAATAATAATAATAATAATAATAATAATAATAATAATAATTTTGTGCAAAGAGTGGCAACTCAGTCCCAATTCAGTACCAGCAAAGCTGCCTTCCTCCAAACCTATTGTATTTACCAGGGTAAATGAGAAGCACAATGACTGGAAGGAAGAGAAGGGAGACACAATGTGCAGGGAAGATCAGAACCTCCCGAAAAGTCGGTGATGATTGGAAAAGTTGACAGAAGAAGAAGACAATGGCCTGATGGATGGACTGAGTCACAGTGACGGTGGTCACACCCCTTTCCACAGCAAGGACATGAGTGGAGGACAGAACTTTCTGGAAGCACTTTATGAATTACTGACAGCACTTAGCAACAAGAGCAACAACACCTCTATGGTGCCGTGTGTGTGTGTGTGTAAAAGAAGGACAGTGTGTGCAGCAACATCTACTTTCACGTTATTGAATAAATTTCATTCTATGAGAAAATGTGTGACCTTCCGGTGTATTTTTACAGTTTTTAATCCAAACGACATCATTATTTTTCTACTCTTAACTGCTGTTCCAGCAGGGCATGCTGTTGTTTGACTGTGATCCACAGCGCTGAGGGAATTTCGAACCCGGCCTGCAGATTCTCATCACCACTGTTACACCTCCACCTGCCCACCGTCCAAATGCTCTTCTCGCAGTCATGGCAACCACCATGTTTACAGCAAAAACACAAGGCAGCGCAAGTCTGTGCCAACCTATGACATCAGTTTCCCATTTCCTCCCAAACCTCGGTGTGAATTTCGGAGATGAGTCCAAGCGCCTCCATAGTTCGGAGCTTCAATAAGAGTGGAGACAATAAAGCTGGAGACGGATGGTAGCCTAGCGGGTTTGAGTGAGGAGAAGGCTGGAGCTTCCTGATGCTCTGGGACTCTTCTTAAACACTTTAGCCCCGAGCTTGGAACAGGCACTCACTTCTCCAAGAAAATCTTGGACCACGAGAGGAGAAAAGCCGACTGAATCCTGCCTAAAAATAGAGCGTGCGTGGAGAAACATCCCCGGCTCCTCTGCAGTGAGGAGGAAGTTTCACTCTCATTCTGGTCTGACCGTCTCATGGGTCACCTCCCCTTGGCCATGCTGTGTCACAGAGACAAGGGCCCAATTTGTATCTGATCTGGCTCACGCTCAGCATCTGAAAGACCTTGTGAGAAACCAGACCAGATTAAAGTGAGAACGTAGATGGGCGACATTTTTGGATCCAACCATCTGTTTCATTAATTCCAACCTCAGCTTATTTTCTACTCTGTCAAATAGCTGAGCATATAAATAAATGTTCAAATGATAAAGTGTGGCCCCCTCTGGAGCCAAAGTGTCTCAACCATCGAACGCCTCAGCACACCTCAGAACCCCCTTAAACCCACAACCCAACTTAACAGATGGAAAACACTTCAAGAAACCACCCCCCCCAACACACCCAACATACTTCAACACCTTCTAAAATCCCCAACAATCCTCCATATCCCACAATGCACCTCAAACAAATCGGACAGCCCCCCACACCCACATCTTCACACATATCAACACATCCAAGAAAAAGCCAAAAATTAACATCAGCATCAATCTATTCATGAACCACTTTGTTGTTCCGCCTCCATTAGAGCTGAAGATTTTTTCCAGGAAGGATGTATCGATAGATGGACCATCATTCAAAGGAGATCCACACACACGCACGCTCCTCATCCCCATCACGATCACCACGCTCATCACGCGCACAGGTTGCCGGGTTCTCACCCCCCGTTGCCAGGGCCGACCGCAGCATCAGCACCACGATCCCCGCGGACAGCGCGCATCTGGACATGACGCCCCCGCCGGCTCCCTTCGCCCTCCGCCGAGAGCATCCCGAGCGGCGAGCACCTGTCCGCGCGCGTACGCGCACCGAGCGACGGGGACGCGCTTCCCCGCCGCCCTCGCCGCACCGAGCGGGGAGCGCGCAGCTCAGAGCGGTCGCCATTTGAGTGTTACTTGGTGTCCCGACGGAGACATCTGATCATCGTGTTTGTGGACAAAGAGCCGCGGACAGCATGGGGAGGAGGAGGAGGAGGAGGAGGAAGCCGCCGAGATGCTGCAGGAGAAGGATGCAGAAAAGCGCCTCTTTCATCCTCTCATCCTCTTCTCGTCACCCATTCATCCCCGATTCAGCCTCTTTTCACCCGTCCATCCTCTTCACCCTTGTGTCCTCCTCGATCCGGACCCGAAGGTGGCCATCAGACGCGACACCCAGCGCAGGTGCCATCCGTCATCTTCTTATGAAAGCAATCCGGTCCCCGACTCGCCGGTTTACTGCGCAAGGAGAACAGGGGCGCGGGCTGCGCCCCCTGGCGGCCGCGACTGCAATTAATTCAGTAGGCGTGCAAGGCACCGACAGAACCTCCTATCGTCAGTGAAAGAGCATGGAATGAAAGGCTCAGCGCTGAGAAGGTTCCACTCTTACCTGCTGGGTAGATCTTACCAGGTGGCCTGGCGTGGTGAATGGAGCTCCAGAGGGCTCAGCCTTCTGTTCTTCTACATCGACACCTCTTTTCTCACCACCGCAACGCTGATGAAACTCTTCTTCTTTTCTTCTTCTACTTCTTCTTCTCTTTGTCCCAGCAAGCATATCTTCTCAAAGGGAGCTTCCCTCTGACATCTCTACTTCGACAGCTGATCACCATCTATATGTTGGTCTCCACCAAGACCGAAATCCTCCATCTCCTGGCAGGTCCATCCACTTGTCGGCAGCTCTGGACCAAGCTGGATCTACATCATCTACAAGCTCAAATTTATGAAGATGCTCCATGCCGCTGCCAAGGAACCTCAGGATAGTGGTAGTGGTGTGTTTACTATGGTGACAACGCGGACAACAGAGCAGCAAAAGGGGCAGTCAAGTCGCGTGGGTGGAACAGAGTGACGTGTGAGAAGCACGGACATCTGCACGAGGGCCTGGAAGATGTGGCGCACGCAGCGTGATGGGAGTCCAGCTTTTGTTGGGTCTCGACTCCAGCAGGAGGCTCAGGGTGACCCAGGTGTCTCAGTGTGTCACATCCAGACCCCTCAGGACAGACAAAGGTGGAATGTGGTAAATAAGAAGGTTAACCAGAGGCTAAACCACCACGAAGCAAAGGTGGAACCCAACAGTGTACCCCTCCTTTCTTCTCAGCTGTTGTTCACCTCTGGTTACACACACACACACACACACCCTGTTCACCTTCCCACTCCCCACTGTTTTCATCCATACTGATCCTGAAGGTGACCTTTACGGTCCTGGTGATGTGGAAAATGTCCAGAGGAGATGAATGCAGGCGTGACCTCTGGACCAGCACAAAGAGAGAACCTCACCCCAGCATCACTGCTCACATGCACCAATTCTGCTAATATTAATTAAAACGACGTGCAGAGCGGCTGACTGGGACAATGGCACTGCGTCTAACCAACAAGCGTGACCGCTGGCACAACTGAAGGGCACCGAACGCTTTCCTGTTGAGAACCGGAGCGTGGATTTAACCTTTGAAATAAACTGTTGGCGAAAAGAGATAAAATCTGATGAAAATATTTCAATTTTACAGGCACCTCCATGTTGTCGGCCGCTGGAAGTGGGTCGCTGTCGCCATCTAGTGTACGAGGGGACTCACTGTCCCCATTATTTATTGTTCATCACAAATTCAAAAATCACGTACAGCACATGCAGAAATAAAAACATAACTTTTTTGGAAAATTAACACATGGCTATGCTGTATAAAGCACAAAGTGTACTCTTATTTAAAACATTTATTTTTATTTAATCAAAAAAATGTACAAAACTTTATTCAGTAGTAATTTCCGATTACGAAAAGTGGCTACATAACGCTAATACTTCAGTTACGCTGAAATTATTTCTGTGAGCATGAATTAAGAATTACATGCAGTTATGTGCAACTGTGGGGGAAAAAAAAAAAAAGTAAAATACAACGCTTTACAGCACACAGTGAAACCGATTCCTGAGCGAGATCTGAGGAAGAGCTTCGTCACTACTGGAACATTTCATGCATTTGAGTTTTAAGCAAATTAAAATATATTAAAATATAACATTAGGGCTTTAATTGATATTAACACTTAGTGTATAAAAAGTTTGCAAAATGCCTTCATGTAGGAATAAATATGAGCATCTGTTATATAGTACAAATATAGTACAATTACTTTAAATTACACTTCATCCAACATGAATAAGAGCAAAATTCACAGTGACACTCGTAGTGGAAGCAGGAGGAACCAAGCAGAAGACCAAGGGACTCATCCTTCACGGCCAGCGGACTCTACACCCGGAGGCTTCCTGCTCTTGACCTGGAGGCAGAAACACTGAGCTCAGTAAACATGTGTGTGTGTGTGTGTGTGTGTGTGTGTGTGTGTGTGTGTGTGTGTTTTTGTGTCTTCAGAGGCCCTCCCTAAGTCAACATCTTCGCATGCACGACTCACTGTGTGTTTTTTCCTGACAGCAACGGCAGCCCCAGTTGGTGAGAAACACAGGGCTCAGTGGTGCGCCTAGAACTTTGAATCCCACCCCTTACCAGACTGTAATAAAAATAATGTATGTATTGCAATAAACTGTATGCAAACCTCACTTTGTAAGTCACTTTGTTAAGTCACCCTGGACACAAGTGTTAGGTACAGTCAATTATCAGTTTTCCAGACAATATGGGGATGTCCAGAAAAATCAAAATTTAGAAATAATATTTTTACTATAATGCTAGAACTGCACTATGGACTACAGCTATACATTTATAACCTGATGTAATTTGCCAAATAAGATCAAACCCAATGAGTACCGTAACAAACATACAGACTGTAAATTACACATAAAAAGCAGTAAATAAGGAGCCGAAACGACTCAGTCAGAACGCCGCCGCCGTCATGACACTAACAATAGAGATGGTTGGGTGGTCCTATATAAACCCAACTTTCAACTGTAATAGCTCATGAAAATTAATTTAATTTAATAACTAAATACTGGGTTTAAAAAAAAAACTCTGTTATAACATTTTCATTCCATGCTTGTTTGAAATTCAAAAAATCTAAATGCAAATAAAAGTCAAAATAAAAAAAGAATAAAAATACTGTACAACAGCATAGTGGACTGTAATAAAAAATAATGTATGTATTGCAATAAACTGTATGGCACAATGTTATGAATTTATCTAGGTCTTGTGCTCCCACGCTTGCTCCGTGTTACCGCATTTCCTGCGATTTAAATGCCCGTTGGCCCCCTCTCTTCTTCACTTGCTTCCGTGAGATGCGGAAAAAGCTGTTAACCTTGTTTGTTAAATTGTTTTCTGCAAAGTAAATTTTGTTTTTTAATAAACTACTAACTGAAACGCCAGCGGCGGCACTAACCTGCGAAACGTCTTGTACTGTACAATACCGAACCATGCGTTATAAACTTGCATTATAAACAACATTAAGTGTTTCTAATCGGGTAACTGGTGTCTACTGTGTTCTTCTGTCTTTCATGGACCATTTTTCAAAGGTTTGGAAAATCTAAAATCTGGGAAATCAAGGTACATTAATAGTGTGAAAAAATAACGGCCAAGAGTAATTATAGTTCAAAGGTACTAAAGCAGTACTCTTTCTGGGATGCAAACCTGCAAACTTCTAAAATTCCTACAGGTCCAAGCCCAAGACCACCGTGGTGCATGCTGCAGTACGGTCAGAAGTAGTGAAGGTGTTTCTCCCTGCTGCTGGTGAAGAGGGCGTGACGGTGTACCCTGGGTACGGTGGAGGAGGGGCATCGTGCGGGCCGGAGTTGGCGATGGCCTGTTCGTAGGAGGGCAGCCCGGGGGGGTCTAAATGTTCGTCCGGCAATGGCACGGGCTGCAAGGAGATCTCCTCCAGTCTACGGACAACAAGGGACGCGTTGGTTCGAGGGGGACGGGTCCTGGAGGACCTGAAGAACAAAGTGCTGGTCACATGTCTGCACTGCACACTGTTTTGTGGTTCAAGCTGCGGGCATTTGGACCACCCGAAAGTGGTGCTCTTACCTGGATGACCTGGTGCTCTTGAACCTCCTCTGACGAAAGTACCAAATGAGCAGGACCGCAATGATGATGGCCACTCCCCCGACAATCAATCCGATGAGAAGGCCGATCACATCCAGCTTTGATGAACTGTTCTGATGATCTGGCGGTACACAGGAACCACAGTCATAACCATTAAAACATCTGGGCCTGCGAAAAGCCAGTTTTGAGCAAAATGCACAGAGTTGGGGTCCTGAAATAACACGGCACATAATGGCATGGTGGATCTGAGATGCAAATAACTTACATGCAAATGAGCCTAAAATATGAACTTAACCTCTCTTAACTCGGTAAGTCTTTAACACACATAAACACTTTAGTTCTTACCTTGGGTGTACTTTTTCCAGAAAGCATCCTGCCAAAAAAAAAGAAAAATACAAAACGTGTGTTGCCAACAGCGTCTGGGAAGCGGGATGAACACCGAAAGCGTAAGTAAAAATAAACGGGGGGCAAAGCTCACGGTCTGGGGAATGTTCTCGAAGACCTCGCGCGCCTCCTCGTAGTTGCACACCTCCTCCATGCACTCGCGCTCCAGGTTCCCCGGGGTGAACATCTCAAAGTCAAACCTGTTGAAGAGCAGCTGGCGTCCAAGGAACCCGTGGGCTGCGTTCCCCTCGACAAACACTGACACACACAGACAGACACACACAAACAGGATTTCCCGTGAGAGTCGCAGCCTCTCACCTCAGGCCTTCATTACAGACACAGCTACCAAGCACAACCAAACAGGTTTATCATCATCACCGTTATTACTATTATTATTAGTATTATTATTATTATTACTACTATTGATGACGAGGTTACATGTCTCAAACACACTACAGCGCTCTAGGGGTGTAAACACTTTGTCTTACCTGCCGATGCTCCTCGCTCGTCCTCATCCTCATGCTGGGGGTACGACCCCCTCCCGAGAGCGGACCCCACCAGGCAGAAGACAAACAAACCGGACAACATCGCCACGGCACACGGAGGACTCCCGGCTGCCAATAGCAATATTAACCCTTAATAATTCGCCAATGAATAATAATAGTAATAAAATTCGGATCGTCGGTTTGTCTCGGAAATTCGTCTGGAATCACTTCAGTGGACAGAGGAACGAGACTCTGACACTAAAGCGCAAGCGTCTGAGGTGAAATTACAAAGGCGTTTTCATAATAAATACTTTATCAAACCGCCCGACTCGATGTTAAAGTCGTTAAATACGCCAGTAATTCGTCTTTAAAGTGACTGTAAAGGTGTGAAGAAAAAGACAGCCGGGTTAAACGAGCCGTTCGGTGACGGACGAGGAAACGAGTGGTTTCGGTTTTCTTCGAGCGCCAATGGCGTCATCGTCTCACCTGGGCAGACCTGACGAGTGGATGCGCGAGGAATGGATCGGCCAGATTGAAGATGGCGAAAGCGGCAAGGAAGCCGGCGGACAGGTGTGTCACGGATTCACCTGGAGGGTTAGGGTTCGTGGGGTGGGGGGGTTGTCCCTTCGTCGTGCACCAGGTTGCGTGAGGCGCGTGCTTTGCTGTCACTCTCAGCTTTACGTGCCTTGCCGCACGCGCGAGGGCCTTTTTATTATTCATGATGACGTGAAGGCTCATTTACATGTCAGTTCTTTTCAGGTTACTGTGTTGTACATTTATTAGAAGTGCATTACGGAGCTTGCTGCAAACTGCCAAGAAGACATTAATGAACATGCATACTTGAGTATGAATGAGGGTCAAGTATTTTGTTTCTCGTTTTAGGCCACTGAGAAATGTGGGATTTTTTCATTCATATACTTTGGGGTGCTTTCCCATCCATCTTCCTTTAATGCTTTATCTTGCTCAGTCACGGCAGTCTACAGCCAGTGCTGGAATCACTGGGCTACACCTCTGGAAGGGCATGTACACGTAATTTATTGCGACCAACCTCCCGGAAGCCGATGTAAACTCCATACAGCCTGAGCCAGACTGGAACCCGCATCTGAACAGCCCAGGCAATGAGGCAGTAGAAATACTCATTACACCGCGATGCCACCACTGGGGTGCTTTTTTTCTGCAAATAAAATTCAAAGTTTGATCACGAAACCTCACCTGATTTCTGCTGTTGTGGATAATTTACTCTTTGAGCATGTTTCCGGGAAGCAGATAATTTTTTTATTTGAATGAGACTTAAACAAGGTCCACCTGAGGAGCTCTGTGCTTTTTGTGCTGCTTGGTGGTCCCAGTCACAACAGGTACAATATATAACATCAGTAGGTTCCAAGTTTTTGGCCTTAATGTGGTGCAATGAGCTCCCTCTGTTCCTCAGAGCTGCTGAATCCCTCCCTGCATTCCAGAAGCATCTGAAACCCATCTTTTTAATAGCCATTTCTTGCCTGATTTCCAGATAAAGAGTTCAAGACCATTTCTTCCACTTCTATCAAGAGCACCAGCATATATGTCTTTTTATATCATTCTTTGTATGTTTATCAGAATGGTAGGCATCTTCTAAAAGGAAAATGAATACCACAGACTTATTACTTGAACAGAAACTAGATGGTCTGAGGAGTGCCTGAGTCTAGTGGCTCTGTCAGTCCAGTGGGAGCTCTGCTGTTTCACACGTCACTCTGTAACTTCTACATGGACCGTTAATGACTGAGGCATCAGGTGGGAGAAAAGGGAGTCATGCATCACTTTATGAAGTTGTCTGTTCTTTATACATAGCTTTGTTTTTAATGCCACAGACTTGAAATTTGGCTCTTACACAAAATTAGGTTCTTTCACAGTGAAGATCTCTAAAGTCTGAATAGGCTACTTAATATTTTTCAAATTTAAGGGAAGCAGGAGTGGTGACATCACAGGCAGAGGGTCTATAAACATGTTGATGCTGATATACATAATGCTCAAGGATTTTCTTCACACACCCCACACACACACACACACAGACAATCTCACAAACAGGAGCAGTTCATATTTTATTAGTCTCTCCAGCAGCTGGCGATGCATGTTCTCTCTCTCTCTCTCTCTCTCTCTCTCACACATACACACGAGTTGTCCAACAGCACTAACAGTACTTATGAAGTAAATGCAACTGCTGTAAATGTAAAATAGTTTGGGGTTTATACAATATGGTACTACTTTGTAACTTCACAGCTGCATTTTTTCACCTTGGCATCACCAGATAAGTTTTAAATGAAGGAAAATTCACAGGACAATATCATCAATTTTTACACTTTAAGAACAGGGAGGGAACGTGGAAGCAGACACCACCCTTCCCACATAAAGTTTAACACCCAGTCATATATTTTGTCATTGAAACACAAGTGCTTATTAGATGAGCAGAAAAGATGACACTACATCAGGCGCTGTAGAGATTCTCCTTCCAAGAACCAAGGTTCTTGCAGAGCTATTACCACTGCAGCCTCCCGAAGCTGCAATGCATGGTGTGACCAAAAGGGATAATGATCAGTTACGAAGGGTGTCACCTGGGGGCTGCATTATCCATAGCTAAAGAGAAAAGATTTTAATGCTTGTATTGCCCATCGGTGTCGTCACCCTTGAGGTTTGACTTAACTCCCAGTAGAAACATTTAATTCTCTAAATTTCACAAAATCCAAGATGCACATGAGATTTGCTAATTTGGTGGAAAATCCTGTGTAAAGAAGCTGTAAAAGGCAAATAAAGACAGAAATTGTGCTGAACGTACCTCACAAAAAGTTCCCTCTTTGGTCAATTTTTGAGTTAAACATTATGTTCCAACCAGCCAAAACCAAAGAGGAAATGTCCAGTTCACCCATGAAGGGGATTAAGAGCACACGGTGGAGTCTCACAGAGCCAGGTCCATCATAACCTGCAGTTCAGGCACGACATCACAAGAAGTGGGTAGACACTGTCCTCTGTGCAATGAGCTGGTTGCTGCATCACTGAAAACATACACTCAGTATGTTGGTCAAACATGTAAACACACACGCATGCCTTGGTCCAGGTCTGCGGGAATGAAGGCGATGGTGCTGGAAACAGCTGCCACCCTGATGAGACAGCAATACACCGTGTACCTCTGGTCTCCTCCCATCCAGGCTGTGAAACAGGTTACTCAAATCTTTAAGCGCATTGACAAAGGGGGAAACATGTATTAAATTTGTACTTAAAAATTTAATCGAAATTTTAAAAAATATCAAAAAACAATAAAAAGACAGGAACATCACCAAAGAAGCAATTTGTCTTTAATAGATTTTAAGTACACTGAAGGCAGTAATGCTGAATTGCATCTGAGATCCCCTTTGGTCAATATTACAATGTATCCTGACTTGCCACGCCACCTAGTGTTTTCCATATAAAGGTACTGTTCCACAAACTGCTCACTAAAATTAGACTGCTAATTTAAAACAAAGGCACAAGGGGCCATGTCACCAACTCACAGTTGCATCCTGAGTGAGGGCCGCTCCGCCTCCCAAAACAGAGTATTGACCCACAAGGCTCAGAAGGAGGGCCCTCTGCTTCTCTGGCTCCAGGATGGGCAGAAGAGAGATGATGCCATTCATCATGCTCTCTAAATTCAGGGAGGGAGGGGATATTGCTTTCACTTTAGAATTCATCTACAGCAACAGTCCATCATGGTCAATGGTTCACACCCCCTAAATGAAGTAATAGCTATGAGCTCTTTGAGCCACCAGGTTAGTCAACTTAGGTGCGGTAAGAAGCACTACTGGGGGTCCTTCTTGTCACCAGCCATCTACCTCCACAATATCACACAGAGGTCTGTCAAATAGGCAGTTTCTTGTGTGCGTCTTCAGTTTCTCCTCGTGTAAAATGTCTTTGGTTATTCAAGTTTATTGTCATTTCAACCATCTACACAGTACACAATGAAACGAAACAGCATTCCTCCAGGACCAAGGTGCAACACAAGTACGACAGGACTATACAGAGTGCAAATATACAGAGAGTATGAGACATTGGGGGTTTGGGGGTGCACTAAATACAATAGTACAATAAATACAGGACAAAGACAATACACCGTGCAGGACAGAAAAGGGATTAACTTCAATATAGTATTATGACATATACTATATTGACAGCAGCAGTAATATTACGTACAAAGGGTGCAGATTTATGGTATTTAGTAATGTGCAAATGCCATAACCAGAACATATACTAATGTGCAAATAAGCAGTATAAAGTTATCAAAAAATTAGCAGCAACAGTGGTAGGATTGTTTGATTGTTCAGTTTATCTTTTTTTCTGGTTTAACAGTCTGATGGCTAGGGGGAAGAAAATATTTCCCATCCTGGTGGTGGAGGCCCGTATTATTTTGCACGTTTTTTATGTGTCCTCTGCGTCCAGCTGCTGTACAGGCAAATTCCCCTGAGGGGATTCAATAAAATTCTATCAGTATATTTTACTAGCAAAAAAAACAGGTGTATAATTAGCAATTCTCTTTGGACATCTCCGCTCCCTTTGCCTCGATGCATGATGCCATCAGCTTCAAAGCTGGAGCAGGAGCAGCGCAGTTTACAGCACAACAATACGTTACAACACAGAAGCCCAGACACCGCCCAAAGGACCCTTGTGGAGGGGGAGAGTATACTTAGTATAAGTACATTTAATATATACTACCAATATCTTATTTTGGCCACCCTTGTACTTAAGTATATATATATATTTTTTTTCCCCACAAGGGGAGGCAAAGACTGTCATACTCACAGTCTCACACACAAAATCACAGCCATACTCAGTGCCCTCAAACAACCAACTCGATTTTGCTACCATTTTCTCTTATTATGGTGATTTTTATTTTCGTGGTCATTTTTTCTGCTGATCTTTAATCCAGTTGTGTATATTTCGTACACCCTATCTTCTGCTTTTAAAACCACTGTATAAAATTTATTATTGTTCAAAACGCAGACGGAAATCCAGGGTGAGCTGGATTTCAGAACAGGAACAAAAAAAAAAAAAAACAAAAACGAAAATGTCAAGAATAAAGGGCATGAGCTCATTAATTCAGTTAGCATCGTTAAACTTTTTTTTATATAAAAGCCGCAACAGTTCGATGTGTTTCTCATTCTGAGCACCAGGTAGAGAAACCACCAACTGCCCATACAGCGGGGACAACTGTGGTTCTGCCGGCAAGAATCCAGTGAAGTTTTATGGTGTCATTTTATTACCTGGTCCTCAACTGTTATGTCGACCGAAGCAAATACATTCATACTCCTGCCCTCCCTCCGTAATGGCGGCTCCCAGAAGGAGACGCCAGAGCACCGGAAGTTTGACAGACGTGAAGTCGTCATTTCCGGGACATCTCGTTAAAGAGGCAGCGCTCGTAATTTCGAATCGCGTGCTGCATAGAACTTATAACTGGATGCAAACAATATACTTCTGTAAAAATATAGTATGAATAACTGGACAAAGTTACAATAGAAACGGAGTCTTCATAAATAAAAGTACTCAGACTAATATTCCTGAATTTTTTGTGACCTTATACACTGGCCAGCCATAAAAAGTCACCACCTGGATTTAACTTAGTTTTATGATGTGTGGTTGCTTCACTTGGTCAGGTCTAGGTTCAGCAACGTTATGTGCCCCAAAAATGAGGTGAGTTGACTACCTGAATATACTGAATGAGCAGGTTTTTCCTTCCATCAGTGGATTTTTTCTTCCAAGGTGACAATGCCAGGATTCATGGGGCTCAAAGTGTGAAAGACAACTTCAGGGAGCATGAGAGAGACATTTCGTATTATAGCATTGAATCGGGGTAGCGATTACACTAGGGTTTCAGAATCAGAATTCGATTTAGTTGGACAAGTATTCACACACATACAGGGAATGTCTTTGGTTCCCAGTGGCTCATAGTGTAAAGTAGACAAACACAACATACATACATACATACAACAAGTGCAAAGATGCTCTGATAGTGCCAGAGAATAAGTGTAAAAAATAAGTGTTAGAGGTATTGGTTTGTTATTTGTTTTGAAGAGTTTCCAGGTCTGGCCAGAGGACAGTCCAGCTGCTGAGGCTGATATAGATGTGTAGTCTGTATGAGAGAATACGGTGATGAAAACACTTCTGATATCTTACCATTTGATCTGAGTTTGGACAGCAACAGTGTTGTAGCTGGATGATTGAAGGCAATCCACTATAATTGTGACTTCAGATGGTTTTGAAAGACGTTAAAACATGTGGGATACAGAGCAACGTATGCAATGTCCATATCTGCAGTAGACTTCTGACTGCAGGCAGCAACTCCTTTACAGTCCTTAATTTGCAGATACAGAATCGAGCAGGGAAGTAATGAAAATATTGTAACTAAAGCAGTCAGTTCACTGAAATGTTGCAAGAAATAAGCAAATGAATAAATGTAAATTCTGCTGTAATGTCTCATATCAATAAATGTGCTCATTTAGAGATTGTGAATCTAAAACACATAAATGTAAAATAGCTGTTTTTGATAAACTCATGAGCTAAGTAGTAATAAGAAGAGGGATCAGAACAGTGGTGAATTCCAAGTAAAAATCCACGTTACAGAGATGTTCTGCATAAATATATTTATTTTTCGACTGAGGTCATCTTATGAAACGTTTGTAGGGAGAGTGACTGTCCTAAAGGGAACGTGGTAGAGCTGCCCTGTTCTTGGCTGCCTTTACCTTTGGAGGGACAGTGGGGAATGTGGCACTTTCATGGTTCCTGGGCTGAACTGTGGAACTTCCATACCACTGTGTCACAAACCCCATAAACACTCACCTAGCAGGTGGGTCAGAGACATGCGGGTAAAATATGCAAAGAGAGCAAGCGGGAGTGTGTGTGTATTTGTATTTATTTGTGTGTGCATGTGTGTGGGGGGGGCTGTGGCTATGCAGAGACAGAGTGGTACCAGGAGCCTTTGTCTCCATTTTACCAGACTGGAGCCTTTTCATGGCTGAGTGTTGGCAGTATCCCCAGGAGGCGGGGTGTTCTGGGGGTCCGGCTATGCATCACCATTCAGGCTTCAATCCACTAACTGACCACACAAGGTCCAGTTGTCCTTCTCTGAGGGTTAAATTGCCCAGTTCATTGTCAGGCCAGTTTCATTTTCCACAGTAATGCAGATATATGTGACATTTCACAGCGAGCATCGTCATCAGATTGTAAACCATGGAGCCAGAGATCACATCATCCAGCTATATAGACTGAAATTATACAGTTAATAAACAAATCTCTTGGGCACCCGGACCTGCAGGAACCTTCTACCTTTTGACCGTAAGTCCAGTTCACCGACCACTATGCTATCCATTGCCCAGGTTGGTTAATGTTGAGGTGTGTTCTCTTTTCCATATGCCTTGCAGGATACAGCGAGTGGGAAAGGGGGCTGTTACTGGTTGCCCATCATGGCATCATCCGTGAGCCACATGCTTGAGGTGGCTCTAGAGCAGATGGATGGCATCATCGCAGGTTAAGTCTCTTCACATAATTTTATATTCCAGCACTGCCTAACCCACATTACAGATAGATGTCCATATTGCTGTAACAAAAGCACCATGACTTCATTCACATCTGAGTGAAAACCAATCAGTCCATTGAAATGATAAACAAGCAGACTAAAAGCCTCAGCTCCTGCAGTTGTTACGCTTATTCATCCAGCTGATCCTTTAAACCCAAAGCACCTTGCAGTTGTTTAGCTGTTTGTACAACTGCATAAGTCTTTCTGCTGCAGTTTTGAGTCTTTCAGCCTCTGGGTTCAAAGACAGCAACTGCAACCTGCATCTCCTGGTATTGTACCTGTTGAATGAATAAACCTTCAATTGAATAAAGTAACTAAAAATAATAAAAATAGTATAGCTAATATCAACAGGGTAGAAAATGACTGACTTGCCTCCTGGCACCAGTTTTTCAGGTGACCTGTAGCACCCCTTGCTGGTGACTATGTTCTCTATCTACATTCAGCTGCTGTTGCTCTCAGAGGTTCCAGGTTCAAGTCCTCCCTCCTGCTGTAGATCCTCATGTATGTGAGACATTCCTGACTTCTCTGTCCCCCAGTCATCACATGGATACCACATTGTGGTGGATAGCTATGAAACAACCTTTAATAAGGACAGGATGGTGAACTTTGAGTCTTATGTGTGACAAGACCAGGAGGACTTGGGCAGGGCTGAAGAAACCCACTTGCGGTTACTGTCTCCATGCTTTTGATCTGCTCTCCAGATGCTTAACATTCAGTTTTGAGAAGGATCTGGAAAGCCCCTGTGAATTTCTCTCTGATTATTAACAATTATATCATCTGTTTAAATAAGTAGTTTCCTTGTTTTGGAAAGGGTGCAAAAGAATCATACTATCATCTACTGTGCACAACCATCCAAGGTTTAGCAGAAGACATCTTCGTGATAATAAAAAAACTTTAATCGGAGGACAAATTGGAGACAATTTGTGTTTAATGACAATCATATAAATTAGTTTTAATTTTAATATAACTTAAATTTTTTAAAAAATTGTTGTAGCTGTTTAAGATTATATATAAGTAAATCAAGGAATATCTGTATATTTACTTTCTGTGACTTTAGAGTTATAAATAGATTAAAGTTAAAAGACTTCCAGAACCAGTGCATAGCGTCCCTTATTCAGTACTGCAGTTGTGTGTGTGTGTGTGTGTGTGTGTGTGTGTGTGTGTGTGTGTGTGTGTATGTATATATTCAGTGTTTCTGACAGCTGTGTCTGCTGCAGACTCAAAGGCGGTCAGTGGGCAGGATGAGGTATTGCGGCTCGTTGAAGAACTGAGGGCGGCTCTAGAGGCGAAGGCCAATCCACAGCACTGGGATGCCCTAAGGAAGCAGCTCCCTAGCGCCACCACTCAGATTCTCAAGGAATGGCTGCATGAGGTTACGGTGAGCTGAAGGGGGGGTGGAGGAGATTAGTATTTGTTTCAGTGTGTGTGTGGGGGGGGGGGGGGGGCTGGAGGATAGCAGACTGTGTGGCCTTCATTTATGACAAATGACTGATCATCAGGAGGAGGCATGTTGTACAGGTGGTTGATCATGTACCTTTGATCCACAGCTGATTCTCCTGTGGAGCTCAGAGGACACTCTGGTGTTCACCCTGGGAGCCGGACAGTTCTCCTTTCATTCCTTCTAAATCTGATCAGAATTTCATTTAAATACTTCTGTATGCGAGGGCAGCGGCAGCCTAATGTGGTTGTGTGTGGGAGGTGAGTGTGTGGTGTGTGAGCTCTCACTCTAGGAGGGCTAAATGTCCCTCATGTCAGCAAGAAACAAAGCAGATCGAGACATGGCCAACAATCAAAGCAGGAGTATCTTTGAGTTCTCTAAACGGACAAACTGGCTTTGTCACTTTTTCATTTCAAATATCATTTTGGCATCTTTTTTCAGTTTATTCTTAAAAATGTTAATTTTCTTTTGACTTTATTTTTCTTAGAAATGTGTTAATTTGGCACATTCTTTCGGGAACAAAGGACGCCTGTTGCTCTGGGAGTTCGTTTTGTCAGCGGGATGGATTCCTCTCCCACACTTTGTGTGAATGTGTGCATGAGTGAGTTTGTGTCCATGTGGAGTTTCTACTGTAAAGGATCCAGCTGCTGCTGCATTGAACTTTGTTCTGGCCTTATCAGCCTTTTCTGGGTGACTAGCAAGACGAATATAAGGGAGTGTGGTTTTACTGTGGTGCGTTGCTGCCTGTGCGGATGTCTGTGGACTGAAGGTGTGGTGACATTTTTAAAACATGTGAAACAACAGGAGACAATTTGGGAAATGACGGAATCCCTGCCTGGTGCTCTTGGTCATGAGGTCCTCAGTTTCTCAGTGTTAGAATGGATGGACATTAATGGGCATGATGGAATGGTTGTGTTACAAAGAAGAAAGATCTGGAGAAATGTTGTGTTTGGGCTTGTGGTGGGAATGGACATTTCTCCCAATAGCAGGAACTGCGTAGAACAGTTACACATGGATGCATGTATTCACTGATTCATGCACCTGGGTAAATTTTACTGTATCAGTACAAGGCTACTGCAGTAGGAGACTGGAAGTGTCCTGCTGCATCACAGGCCACGCATTGTTGACCTTCATGTCTCTGCAGGTGAGCAGTGAGTCCCATCAAGAACGCCTTGTACATCTTGAGAGCGACAGGGAATCTCTGGCCCTGCAGGTGAGAAATGAGCACCTCCCTGGATGGGTTAGAATACGAGCCAGGAGCCTAGGGGACAAGACTGAACCCTTCTTTCTACATTTCAGGTGAGTGTCCTCACAGACCAAGTGGAGGTTCAAGGAGAGAAGATCCGGGACCTGGAGAGTTCTCTAGAAGAGCATCATCACAAGCTGCAGTCTGCAGAGGAGATGCTGCAGCAGGTAGGTCCAGACATCATCTGGAAAGCCCTGATCATGTCAAACCTCAAATGGAAAACGGTTGTTTTCTTGGAAATGGTTTGCAGGAGATGGTTTTTGTACAAAAAGATTTGCTGTAACATAGAGACTCTTGAAGCACCTCAGTACTGATTCTACATGCTGTATATATGATCACGAGGATGTCTCCTTCATCACAGAGTCACTGCTTGTGTGTGAGGTTTCTTCATTTTGTCACGTACCTGTTTGCTCACACGCAGGAGCTGCTCAGCCGAACGTCACTGGAGACGCAGAAGCTGGACCTCATGGGTGAAGTTTCCTACCTGAAGATGAAGCTGAAAGGCTTAGAGGAGGATCAGAGTGAAATCTGCAACAAGCAACACCAAGCTGAGGTAACACTTCCTTAAATACTGCTTCTTAGTTGTGGACACCAGCAAGTTTTTCATCTTCTGCAGCTTGGAAAGAACCATATGGCTTGTGATGGAAAAGAGAAACGGTTTGAATGGAGTTGTGTAGCTTCTAAAAAACCCAGAAAGGTTTACAGAAGTATAAAAGAGGTTGTACAAGTCAAGGCTTAAATACTGTGGCTATCACTGAACCTACTCTGGACTGCCTCATCCCACATGTGTCACACACAGAAAACACACAGAACCACAGCAATACAAATCCACAACGAGGAGCTTTGAGGAGACCCATATGAGCCAAGCTGACTTGAGTTGAGTGCTCAGTTGAGTGTTGTTGAGATGAGTTGAGTGCTTAACAACACCATGTTGAGTGCTCGGCTATCATAATGGAACATCCTCTCCAGATCGACTCTAGCATAATGATCTTCTAATATAACAATAATTAACAAAACGTGTCTCTAAGAGTTCTGTAATGTTCACAGGTTTTGCTGCAGCAAATTCGATTGCTGAAGGACAAAGTGGATGAGCTAGAATCACAGAAATCTCAGTGTGAAAGAAAGCTGAACGCAACAAAGGTAAAACCTGAACTCTTTGTTTGGCAGCATTCATTCTCACTGTTTTTTTCCCTTTTGTAGGTGACTTCAGATTTTTCCATCTTGGAAACATTTTCCTTTGTTTTTGTCCTCTTAGCTTTCAGATCTTAGTTTTATCTTTATGTGCGTGTTTAAGTTCTTATCCCTTTCTTGCTGTAGCTGCTCATCTCTTTGTTGGACATTGATGGAGCGCTCAGTTCCTCTGCTTACAGTTTAGTTCTCTAGCTCTGTACCTCAGGCTGCTTTCATGTCTGTCAGTTAATGTCTGAAGCTGAAGACCACATGTAGACTTTAGCACACGCACTTCATGGAAAAATAACTCAAACCTGTGCTTCATGTGAACATTACGGCTCAACAAAGACTATGCACAGAGATCAGTTCTAGATAGGTAGTTGACAAACATACACTTCCATGACAAAGCATTACTGGTGGGGATCTGGACACAGGCTTGCAGTGCTACACCCAGGGGGTGCTGTAATGTTGAGATATTCTGCAGGCAGAGGTCGCAAGTCTGAAGCAGCTGTTGGCTGTCAAGGATGCAGAGATCGAGAGACTGCAAGTCCGGCTACATTCTGCAGGACCCAGGGAGACTGTAGAACCAGGTAACATCATACAGCAGCACGCATGGTTACTTGCCAGCCCTCAGGGTCACACTTTGAAAACAGGGATCATTGAAGTGGACTTGAAGCTTTGCTGATGCTAATGGACTGAGTGCTAACAGGCTTCCATGTCCTTCTTGAGATAAAACATGGAGCAGGTGCCTTCAGGTGTCTTTTTCAAAAAGCACATAAACCTTAAGCTACCAAAGTATTTCCAGGTCATTTGATTCAAACCAACATACTGTAAATCCTCAAAAAACTGCACTGAAAAACATTATTAACAAAGAATCTATTTTCAGCTATGGATGTTCAGAGGTTAAAGACAGAGATGGAAGCTTTGCTAAGTGAAAACGACCAGAAGGTAAGTAAAGCACAGACAGGGTCATCTAGGTGAACCTTAGTTTTAAAATAAAATTGAATATTACTGGAGTAGAGATGACTAAGAGAGAAGAAACCTCCATATAATCATTACAATCCTAAACCATAAACCTAAATAGTCCTGTGAGCAGAAAGTTGTTGGTTCAAATCCCTTTTCCGGTGAAGCACCGGAGATCAAGGTACTTATCCAGAGTTAGCGCAGTAAAAATGATAACAGTAATAATAATTAGGATTCATATAGTAACAATGAATAATAATAATCCCATAATCATTCATGACTGTCAAGTGTTTCACATCACAGTAGTGTGAAAAAGAGCTTAACAGGTTCAGTGTACCTGTCTGCACATACTTGTATTTAGCCTGACATCCCCCATGGCAGGAGCGGCACATACAGGAGCTCACACTCCTTCTTGAGCAACACAAGAAGGCCACCAAGCTGGCACCTTTGGCTCAAGGTAAGTGTGCACACCTGAGTTACTCATTAAAGGTGAGCTTCTACACAGCTCCCCAGTCTGACTGTGATGTCCATGTGGATGAACCTTCACCCTTTCTCCTCCCCCAGTGTCTCCTGAGGGTGTTCTGACAGGGAGCAGCAAGGAAGACTTGGGCGGAGGCTTGAGGATGAAGGTCCACAATTTAGAGATAGAAGCTCCCACTGTCATTCACCTTTATTGTGACGCGCAGCTCAGACACATAAGAACATGTGATCCATATGAACTTGTTTCACACGTCCTTCTCACCACAGGGACCATCAAACAGCTGCTCATCCCTCCACACACACCTTCAGCCTGAACAGCAGGATCTGGGTGCCAGGTGAACACAAATCTCATCCTGTTCACACCGAGGAGTTCTTTCTCACAATGCTTATTTTGCTAGAATTGGAATTGTAACTTGAAGCTACATAAATACTTGCAATTGTACTGCAGATGCTGACAGAGAGCTGTATTTACATAGTTTGGTACTGTTGAACAGGTCCTTCTGAAACTTCTGTATTTTTTAATGCTCCCTCTTGATAGGAGGCAGCTGAGGATGCTCTCCAGCAGTCTGACTGAGCTGAAGAGCAGATCTCTTCAGAAGGTCAGGTCATTTGTTTGTGTTTCTTTTTGCTTGTGGTTCATTATTTATAGGGACCCTGTATGTGCAAACTTATAGACCTCCAGGGAAGGGTGTGATAAACATAGTCAGATTTTTCCCCTCTAAAATCTTGTAAAGTGAGTGTACATGTTGAACCCTGGTCTGAACATAGCTGGGAGGTCTGCTTCCATTTCAATTGCTTTTTAGCTCTAGTAATACAAACTTCTGTAATTTGATGATGATGTTAAAGAGGCTTCATTTACATGTCATGCCATACTTTTGGGTCACTGGAGGTGCTCATTCCTCTAGGTAAAGGAGCCATGTTCTGCTTTGTAGCGAGTGACCATATCAAACCATGTACTCCTTGGGTCACTCTGCCTGTGTCCCCACTCTGTCCACATGCTCCTAGTCAAACTCTCCCACTCAGTCAGTTCAGTTTCTTCTCTCAGTGGAGGTTCAGCCATTGTCTCCTTAATGCTTTATTTGCAGCCTACAACCCCAGACCGCCTGGAGAAGAGTCCCTTCCCCTCTATAACTTTCTTTAAACATAGATTAAAAAGTCAGTAGCAGTACAGTAAAAGGCTTTTCCTTTACTGTAATATACTGACTTACTTCCTTTCAGAGAAGTGAAGAAGAATTTAAACATCTTGTCTTGAGGACTATCTGTGCCATTGCTGCTTGTGTTCACAGATCCGACAGATAGACGGTCCCAAGTGTCGGAGCCTCCCAGGGAGGCTGTCCCAGCCGCATCACCATGACGGACAGGAGCAACAACCTGATCGGGGTAAGGACAGAGGGACAGCAGACTGGTCCAGTCTTGGCTCCAGTGTCCATCTCACTCACCAACATGCAAAACCTGAGACACTGAAAACTGAGGGGCAGATACAAAGAAATAGCATCCATCACCTCTGGTTTCCCAAGGGGAAACAGACTCAGTGACTCACCTGGGTATCTGTCCCACCTGTAGGGACCAACTCATATAGCTGATGGTAGCAAAGTTGGCTACGGTGTCTACCACTAGAAGAAAGATTTGTACATAGTTGTGGCTGAATGCTTATTTTGTCTCCCTTCTGGCCCAGGACCTGAACATGTGATGGGCATCAAGATCCTATGGTTTAACACGAATATGGAAAAACTACTAAATAAATAGTTCAACAATCTCTGCTTACAGATTTCTGTGAAAACTCTCATTTGAAATGAATTATGGCCATGAGTTCTGAAGGTGTGTAACTATGGAGTGCAGGTAGAGGAGGTAAACCCACATTTGTTTCAAAGTCACCACATGTATTTCCTTTTTTCCTGTGGAAGTCACAGTGAAGGTGAACTTTTTGTCTGGGATTGATGCCAGCCGCCAGTTCCCTCTGGACCTTTCCAGCGGTCTCAAGCAGCTCTGGGGAAAGTGAGTGGAAAGCAGTGCTCTACAGTCACATGAGCCAATTTGCATAGATCAGATGTTCAACCTTACTTAACCTTCCACTGCAGAATCCGGAGGACACAGTCCTGTGATGAGCAGGAGCCCTGTGAGTTCCACAGGGGGGGACTGCATGCCACCACTGGACCACAGCTGGTTTGGAGCAGCAGCAGCACAGCAGCGAGCATCCCACAGTATGCAGAGCCAAGTCGGTGGGGTACAGCAGGGTGCAGAAAGCATTTCAACTCTGGTTTCACCCATAGTTACTCTCCTCTATGCCCCAGAGACAAGAACATCCCCTTCTTCCAGTGGAGCCCTGAGCAGGTGTGTGACTGGCTAGAGGAGCTTGGCCTGGATCAGTATGGAGCCTCGGCGCAGCAGTGGGTCCGCAGCGGACAGACACTCCTCGATGCCACACCCTACGACTTGGAGAAGGTGAGCAAGTAGGGTGTCTGAGCAGGGTGGTGGTGTACGTGACTGAGTGTGTAGTTATTGGTTTACAGTTCAGTTGTTCATAAACACATGTTGGTTGCAGGACATGGGGCTCAAACACCCCCTGCACAAGAAGAAGCTGCAACTGGCTCTCCTGTCACTCAGTAGCCCACGGACCGAAAAGTCCTCCCAGCTGGGACACACATGGGTCACACGTATGTATCTGCCACCCCTCCGAGGACTTGACACCAAGTGGGAATCTGGAACTGAACAGCTCAGTTGTTTCTGGCTCTCACAGGCTGGCTTGATGACATCGGTTTACCACAGTACAAGGACCAGTTCAACGAAGCCAGAGTGGATGGCAGGATGCTGCAGTACATGACCGTGGTAAAGTTCCTTCACCAAATGGCTGGACCACATGAGGGTGACACATACACGCTGTTCACCCAGGTGATCCAGCTCCGCTTACATGGCGGCGCTACGTTTCATCATTCTCTTTGTTGCCATAGCGACCTGACCCCAGACAACATTGTCGCACCAGAATGAACTCCTGTTCCTCAAAGTCACCAGCCAGCTGCATCAGCTCAGCATCCGTTGTGCCATCCACGTTCTGCACATCAATGGGTTTGACCCTCACTGTATGAGGCGCCGCCCGGGGGACGAGGTACACAATGGGTGGAAAGGACTTCCTTCTGTGTGCTGGCCATGTAAACAAGTAAATAACCCTCACCTGTGTCTATATCCCTCACCTATAGAACGAGGCATCCCCAACAGAGGTACTGCAGTGGTCCAACCACCGAGTAATGGAGTGGCTGCGCTCAGTGGACCTGGCAGAATTTGCGCCCAATTTGAGGGGCAGTGGTGTTCATGGGGGTCTCATTGTGAGTGTTACCCCTTTGTTGGGATATAACTGATGGTTTATTCACTCACTGAAGAGCTATCAATGGGCTGTTAGTTAACAGTGACATTGTTGCCGCAGATCCTGGAGCCACGCTTCAATTCTGACACGCTGGCATTGCTTCTGAACATTGGTCCACAGAAGACCCTACTGCGCCGCCACCTGGCTGCCAGTTTCAAGGCACTCATTGGTCCTCAGGCCCAACGTGAGAAGCAAGACTTCCTTGAGGGGTCTGGTCACACCCCCCTCAGTCCTACAGCTAAAGTCCGGGTAGGAGGCTCCGTTCAGGAGATATTGGGGGAAAATCCGTAGTTTAGCCCTAATTCCTGCCCTGAGACTGACACCTTAGCATAGTGGAGGGTGTGGACATCTCTGTCTATGCTGCTGCAGAACCCTGTGGTTGTGAGTGAGGTGCAACATCAACTTCAATCCTGATGCCAGTTGCTGAGTCAGCAGAAATCAAAATGGTTTTAGCAGTCTACTTAATACTTGAATTAATAATACTTGAATTTAGAATAATAAAATATGATTTTAAAAGTTACAGTTTCACATCATAGGGAACTTCCTGCCATTTGACTCATAATTACTTTGTTCAAATGACTTTGCTAAAATACCAAGCTGTTCAAATCACAGTGTGAGGAGAGAAAACTGTGTGCATTTAAAGTACAGTTAGATTATATAAAAAAATAATAATAACGATAAAATAATGTCAATTACACCAGAGGAAGCTGGGATTTCCAAACTTTGGCCACTTGAGGAAGAAGAGAATGGGCGAATGTACAGACTACATTTGCCCCATGGAGAGCCCTGCATTGCCTGCGGATGGGAGGAGCACAGGCCGGCTCCCATTGCTGGAGGAAGGGAACGTGGAACAGGAAAGAGCAGAACGGGTAACTCCCATCACCTTTAGTAGCAGTTTAGCTCCAGAACGTCAGCACTGCAGCTGCTCCGCATCCCCTCAGAAATATGTTATTAAAATGACACCACCTGGATTTGTAGGTGTCTGCACCCAGGGCCTCTGTGTCCCAGGTGGAACCGAGGCCTGATGGCACCATCAACATTACAGTGAGTACATTAATGTTCATTAGCATGTAACCAGGTAGCGATTCATTGGACTGAACACAATCGTCCCTGCAGGGAACCTGGAACTGCAGACTGCCCAATACCTGGTTATCCTCAAAATTTACTAAGCAGCTCACTAAACATCTCGCTTTGTGACATTTACAAGTGCTCTGCTTCTGTGAAGAGCACGTTATGCTTGCAACTAACCCAGACCTCCTGTTTCCTACATCTAGTCATATAGGTCAGGAGAAGACCTTAGCTCATGAACCCGGTGCACCAATGAAGGCCCACAAACAGTACTTTTTTCTAGGTGTTTCCCTAGGGTGGGGTCTATTAGTTCCACTGCTTTGCACTCACTAACTTATCACAGTGTAGTTTTGTACTGTGCTTTACAAAATCATTTGTGTGTTCTTTTAGTGCATAAAAGAAACAACACTCTAGTGTCAAATTTTGACTTGGTGGACCTTCATCGCTCTCCAGCTGCACATCTTTTTACATCCATCTTCATCCACTACCCGTGACTCCAACCCCTGATTCCACCTCCATTCCGCACTTTCCTGAAAATTGACAGATCATCAGGTCTCCTTCAGAGACCCAAAAACAGATGCTGAAAGTGGCTGGTTGTCATGCACGGCCAACAACAGACACAAAGTCCCAGAATCTGACGACGCTGCATTTTTCCATGATGGATGATTTGGATTTGTGGTCAAGTCTTTCAGTGGATTTCCATTCATCCTGTTTGTCTTAAGGTGTGGTGGTCTGTGATGAACACTAACTTTTCCATATCTGTTTGACCTGGACTGTCCTCTAAGAAACATTCTCACCCAGTCCAGGACCTCTAGAGGCTTTGAGGATGTCCACTCTCAGAACTGGACAAAAACTCAAGGGCTGATGGACAAGCATGTCAGCAGACTCCCAGCGACTGTTCAGAACACCGGGTTTATCACATCATAAAAAAGCATTAACAGTGGAGAGGAATGCAAAGGATGAAACAAAAGTCCCGTTAACACTCTGTAGTGCTGTGTGTTGTGTAACGTGAAAGGGCAAGTACGATAACTCCAATAACAGAATTTTGCAGAAAAATATTTTGCAAATAAAAAGAGATTTTATTGCAAAATTCAATACATTTAATGAGACATTTGCCAGAGAAGTGTTATCACTGCAGTCTCAAAAATGGTCACATTTATAGCTTTTGGAACTTGGAGTACAGAGCTGGAAAAGACCCCCTGTGTTTCAGTGCATGGCACAGGGAGAGTTGCATGGAGCAGAGTGGGAAGAGATGGAGTAAGAGTAAAAGGGTTGGAAGGGACCAAGGGCAGGTCAGAAAAGATTAGGACAGATGGATTAGGAAAAACACAGATGGAGGAGGATGAGAAGAGATCAAGCAAGTTTAGGATGGATATAGAGGGGTTAGTCACGACTGAGGAACATTAATAGGCAAATGTGTTGGTGGTCCTGTGGCCCAGCTTGGATAGGTTGGGGAGGCAGGCATTCTGAATCATAGCTGGTGGACCACACATCACTATGAGAACATCATCTGCTGGGGGAGGCAGGTGCTCTTTAATCATCTCTGCGTCCACAAAGCCCTGACTGTATGACCACCCTGCCACCACAGAGAGAGTTTGCCATTAGTACAACATCACTCACCGCCATCTGATGTCTTTACATCAGTTGGTTTCTGGGCTTTTCTCAGTATCTTGTGTTATTCTCTGCATCACCCTAACGTTCACACTGTCCTTGTCTCTCTGTATTTTATGTATTGGAATATAAGGAGTGAAAAAAAAGCCAAATTCTATTTCAAAGTCATGTCATGGATCAAATGTCATTCTGTGGTGGATCCATGAGTTCTGTGAGGCCTGAGAGCTAAACCTCATATCTGGCAGAGCTACTTCTGATGGAGCTGGATGACAAACTTCACCTGTTCCAGGAACCTTTTCAGTGAAGTACAAGAAAATCCTCTGCATGATCAGAAGAAGCGCATGCACAACATCATTTTTGGTGTAGAACAGATATCGCATACAAACTAATAAATAAGTTCTGGTGAATCACTGGACAACAAATTTTTTTCAAAAGTTTTGCTTCTTGATAAAAAAAAAAAGAGATTATGATAGACATTGTCAAGCTGAACACAAAAAATAGTTTCAGATTTGCTGTATCATGTAAGAATTTGGAGAAACATTAAAATAAATGTTTTGAATTTAATCACATTGAGTCACATTATGTTTAACTGAATAATGATGCTGACAAATTGTGTTAGTTCAACTGGGCTTAAAATGTTTTGCAGGTTATTTTTGCTTATACTCAGCATCTGGTGCCTCTTGTGTTCGTGTCCAACAATAGTCGGCCAACAATGATGTATTTCGAATGCCGATACCAATTTTCCATGGTTGCAGTGTCCTGGTGAAACCTTTCACCATGTTTGTCACTCATTGCACCAAGATCAGTAAGGAATAAGTCCAGGTGTGAATGCAGAAAATAAATTTTCAGTGCTGTGTTGCACTTCCTGGTTTTGTATGCTTTAAGTATGTTGTCAATCAGCTCAATGTGGTTTGGTGTTCTGTAGTTGCCAAGAAAATTCTGAACATCCTTAAATGCAGCAGCGGTCCTACACTCCCCTTAAAATCAACGGGACTGCAGTGGAGAGGGTAAGCAGCTTCAAATATCTGGGTGTCCACGTCACTGAGAATTTGACATGGACTGTACACATCCAAGCTCAAGCCAGCAAAGCGAAGCAGCGTCTTTACCACCTCAGACAGCTGAGGAAGCTTAGAGTCTCACCGGCGATCCTTAAAACTTTCTATTCTGGTGCTGTACAAACCGTCCTGACTCAGAACATTACCTCCTGGTTTGGAAATAGCTGTGCTCGCGACATCAAAGCATTGCAGAGAGTAATCCGGGCGGTGGAACGCTGCACCAGATCTGATCTGCCATCCCTACAGGACATTTACACCAGGAGATGCAGGACCAGAGCAACTAGGATCATCGGTAACCTGTCTCATCCCAACAATCATCTGTTTGACCTGCTGAAATCAGGAAAACGTTTCAGAAGTATTATGGTCAGAACGGAGAGGCTCAGGAGGAGCTTCTATCCACAGGCCATAAGACTTCTGAACCCAGGCATGCCATCACAATCCTCGCAAACCAGGATCTACAATATTCATTGACCGCTCCCCTCACTGTCACAGTCCCCATACTGCAACTTAAGGTCTTATTTATTTATTTATTTATTTATTTATCTACCACTTATTTATCTATTTGTGCTTGTTGACTTCTCGATGTTTGGTTGTTTTTGTTGTCGTTTGTTTTACCCGTTGGAATGGAACCACACACAGTCTCCTGACTCAGGGCACATTTCACTACATGGTATACTTGGTAACCATGTATGTGACAAATAAATTCTTTCAATCTTTTGATCTTTGATCTTAAATGCCTTCCACGCCAAACAGATCTTCAAACTCCCTGTCCATGACCTGTCTGATTTGTGGACCAACAAGAATGCCTTCCTTAGTTTTGGCATCAGTTATTCTTGGAAACATCTGTCTCAAATACTAAAATCCACCACCTTCTTTGTTCATTGTTTTCACAAAACTTTTCATCAATCCAAGTTTTATATGAAGAGAAGGTAGAAATATCTTTGTTGGGTCAACAAGTAGTTTATGCACCACAATTTTCTGCCCTGGAACGAAATGCTTACAGAGAGGCCAGTTGTTTTTAATGTAAAGTGACTCTTTAGCATGGCTATCCCATTCATAAAAGAAACAATAGTACTTTGTATATCGAAGCTACATTCCTATTAGCAGTGCCCATACTTTTAGATCACCATAGATGTTCCAGCCATAATTGTTGTACTGTAAGTGTTTCAACAATAGTTTCATGTTATTGTAGATTTCCTTCATGTGTACTACATAGCAAATGTGTACTGAAGGATGAACAATGCCATTGTGTAACAGGACAGCTGTCAGCCTTAACCTTAACTGATAAAAAGATACCGTTTTTGTGAGTCATACCCATAACACAAAACCATGAAAAATCCATCAATATCAATGCAGAAACAAAGGTTGTGAACCTGTGTAAAGAAGTTTGTCAAATGTTCCTGATGGTTCCAAAATATATTTTTGTACCTGGTGACAGCAAACCCCATCCTTGCAATTTTGAACCAAGTAGTTCTGCTTTAGCTTTTGACAAATCTAAGTCCCTGACCAGGTCATTTAATTCTGGCTGTGTTATCAGATGAGGATAAACAGGCATAAAGGGTTCAACATCTGGACCAGTGTTGTTTTCCATATCTAGTTCAAGCGTTGTGGCATTTTCATCTGCCTCATCTAGACTCCATGTCTCTGGAGGCTTCAGCACTGGCAAACTGCCATCATGTGGAACTGGTCTCATGACTAAATTGTGGTTGGAGTATTCAGTAGATTTCTTATTTTTAGTAGAAAAGCCAGATACATTGGTCAGACAGAAGTAACAGTCTGTCACACGATCCTACTGTTCTTGCCATATCATTATGACTGCAAATGGCATTGACTGATAGGAAATTACAAAATAGGATATATATCCTCAAAATGGTGCATGATGGGAATGTTTTAAGGTGATTTTCTTGATCAGCAGCTCAAAATCCATAAAATACCCCCCGAAGTGTTCAAGAAGCAAAATCTTCATTGTCCAGTATTAGTCATCACCTGCCAACCAGAAGCAGAGAAAGCTCTGGAAGTAGCAGAGTAAGCGCTATTCTTCATTCTGGGACTGCTTGAATTATGGCCAAGAACTGGAACATCCAAGGCCTAACAAGTCACATCTAAGTCCAGCACCAGAACACTAGTAGACACACAGTGGACTGTTGAACAGTAATCATTCACGTGTCAGAGCTGCTGGTGTGTTCCCTTAATACGCACCCTGTGGGGCCTTATCCAGCGTGTACCACAGCTTGAACTTTTCTGGGTGATCCTTCAGGACAGCCTCCAGTTCCTCCCGCAACAAGATGTCCTTTTCAGTCTGTAGATGCCAGAAGAAAACAATTTCCTTAATTCACTGTTCGGGTAGGCTGAACTTCACTGGGAGTCAGCAAAGTCATTGTTGGAAAATCATTGAGAGTCAGACCTTACCTGGTTTGCAAAGAGGAGGGAGCAGGTGGTATGGTCAGTTGGATCCCCCACCACACTCCTGATGAGCTGGAGCATTGGCGTGATGCCTGTAGGATAAGCACTAAGCCATTGCACATCTTCACTTTTTACACACCAGGTACAGTCCTATTTTAGATCACTATCGGGAGGCAAAAGCAGTACCTGTTCCTCCAGCGATCATTCCCATGTGTTTAAAGGTGGAAACAATAGGTTCTGTCTTTTTGTCAGGTCGAATGGCAAATTTTCCTTAAAAGAGAAAGAGCACAGTTGCACGTTTCTGTACAAACAGGATGCATTCAACGTTTCACATTTCCTTCCTGCGGCATTTCTTCTTTGTATAAAGCTCTGGAGTCCTACTGCAGAACTTGTGTAACCATTGAATAGGCAAACATTTATGGTGATGGAATTTTATATTTAACCACAGGATTATTTACTTGTTTCCCAAACCCCTGAACATCTTTTCCTGTTCCTATGTGTTTTGATGCAGTGTCTTTCTATCAAAATTCTTTATAAACATTGGTCCTCTGTCTCTGCCATCATTTTAGATAAGAAGAAAAAATATTCACATAGACCGTTTTTGCAAGACCAAAGCCAGAATGCAAGGTCTCATGGACTTTTAACAGTGATTCTATTCAAACATAAAACAGTTTTAACAGTTCAAAGTAAAGTTCACCATTGGGAATGTTGATGAGTCAGCAAATATGAATCAGTGATTCAGCGAGTCAGTAGTGCAGAGAGCCACCCCACCTTTTCCTTTGTACACAAGCAGTCCATTTGGGCCCCTGAAGTCCACCTTGTCCCCAATGCTTAGGCTGTCCAGGTACTGGGACATCTTTCCACCATCAGGATACTTGGGGTGAGTGTCCTTGTAGTACACCTGTATGACAGGATGATGTGATGATGGACAGAAGGGGGGTTTCTCTTTGACATGCAATTCACTCTTCATGGGACAAAAGTTGTTTCAAGATCACCATTCAGCGTATGTGAACTGTTACCTTGACAATGAGATCCACAAAGCCCCGGTCCTCATCGCTGGAGACAGGTGTGTAGGCACGGATCACCAGGTTACCACCCACTTTTGCTGACAGGTAGATGTGCTGTCCTGGTCACAGTCAGAGTCAAATACAGACACAGACTTAGCATGTTAGTGGCAATAGTAGAAGAAACAGTATTACCTTGTTCTCATTATGAACATGGCTACCTGTAGGGAGGCCAAGGACGTGTGCAGGGGATGGTAGGCCAAAACGGAACCGCTTTGTGTCATGATTTATTTCCTATAAACGCAAAGCACACAAAATGTTCACTATGTAACTGTGGAAGAATTTATTCCTTTTTGGTCTTCAAAGTCCTTTTATTAGGTGTTAAATTGTGACAGGTACAGTAGTGGACCAGACCAATGAGAGAAAAGTATTCTTTAAACTGACCAATCAAAACAGAAGCATGACAAGGATGTCCCACCGCACTTCCTGTCTACTTCCAATCAGGGGAGGAAATTTAAATACACTACAATGGGTTATATAAGGAAAAGAAATTTAGCCAAGAGCTGAAAAAGAAAGTGTCCATCTTCCATAGAATGTGAAACGCTGAAATATAGGTAAAAAAAATTCCTTAACAAAAATTATTCTTCTGCATGACATATCATTTAATATAAATTCTTATGCAGGAACAAACCACACAGGGAGCAGGAAAACATATGCAGACAACAAAAGAGCCAGACCTCCTTCTCAGTAAGCGGAAGGGCATATTTGACATTGGGTTCCATCAGTGTGATGGGAAATTTCTTCGGTCCTTCCTTTGTGTCTCCATCTGTGGATTTCTGTGGTCTGACACGTAAGTAGAGGACCGTGATGATGACCACAAACAGGGCAATTACCACTGCAATGTCCTGAAATATAGATACAGGAAACAAATGGTTTGTCAGTCCTGGTGGAAGAGCAAACCTGATCCCTTATGAAAAAAAGTTGAGATGAGGGTGAAGACTGTGTTGGGAGGTGCAAGAGCTTGGAGAGAAGATGGAGATCATGAAAAAGATAGAAGGTTAGAAGAGAGTGAAAAAGACAGAAGAATGTGAAAGTCATCCAGCAGAATTTCTGTTGTTTAGAGGATGGTGCTAGGCCTAATCCAGCCACACAGGGATGCACAAACTAGTGCATTTCTTTGTGCTGGTCCCAAGCCTGGATAAATGGAGAGGGTTGCGTCAGGAAGGGCATCCGGCGTAAAAATTTGCCAAACCAAATATGCGGACCAAAATACAAATGACAGAGAAAGATGCAGAGGACAGGAAGAAGTGGAAACAATTGATCCGCTGTGGCGACCCCTAACGGGAGCAGCCGAAAGAAGAAGAAAGAAAGAAAGAGAGGATGGTGCTAGGCCTCACCTAAAATACTGTAGGTTAAGGAGGATGGTGAATCATAGGTAAAAGAGCTGGTAAGGAAACGTCAACTAGTAAAAGAAAAAGAACACAGGAATGGCTGAACGTGTCCCAGGAAAGAAGGAAACTGAGCAAGGGGGCAGATTGAAACACCCCTTTTAACTTAAATGCTCAAAAACCTTGGGCACAGCATGCCGGAGGTGCTGTGATATAGCCTTTGCTGTGCCAGCAAGGTAGAAAAACAAATTTACAATCTGCATGACATAACTAAGTTCAGCGGCATACTTATGTTCACCACATCTTATCGTGCACTCCGGTTTAGATCCTACCAAGGTTGTCCTTCAAAGTAAAAGACACGACTGCTCACATTTAATCAAGATCTTGCAAGTTTAATCAAGTTTGCAGTCATGCCCAAGAAAACAGGACCTGCATGCGCACGCACACACACACACACACACACACACACACACACACACACACACACACAAGTCAGCTTGTTGTTAGATAAGAGCTTTACTCAATCAATTTAACATCCTTTTCTGTTTTATAGTACAAATAGTTAATGGTATTAAAGTTTCACAGACTGACATTAGGTGCGAGCACCTAGAGGAGGAGGAACATACAGAAAGGGTTTGGGCACAAGGCATCCCCCCATGCACTGATCTGAAGTGAGGGGAAGGGCTCACCATGCTGCATCTGCTCCCTCTCCACCAGCTCTGAGGACAGTGTGTTCAGAGTCCAGCTGGTGGACAGGTTGTTTCATTTCTGAGTCTGGACCTTGGAACCTGCTGGGGAGGGGAGTGGGGGTGATAGTGTGTCTGACTCTGTGGGAGTGCAGATCACTCTTTACACTGCAGACGATTGGGTGTTGAACACACTCTTTCCTGGAGGGACTAATGAAATGGCAGCATGGCCAGGCCACACGGTCAGGTGATCGGAACCCTTTGTGTCTCAACTGTGCAGTTTGGCCTTAATTCGTTCAGCTTTCTAGCTTTGTTTAGGGCTGGTATTCAGAACCACGTGTAGCATCCAGTGAATTAATTACTCTATATTTTGTTCTACATATAGCACATATAATATTTAAATATTTAAATAATTAATATTTATTATATTTATTTTAACATTTAAATCAAGGTTTTTTTTCTAAAATGTAAAGGAACCCCTGAGTTTTACAGTAATAAAGCAGGAGCTCTACATCTGGATTCTTTGTGACCTTACTCATATGTTACAGGTTGTTACGTGTGTGGTCTGTTTGTGGGTTTGTTTGTCTGCTTTGTTTTTAGGCTCACTACTCCATTCCTGACTTCCATCCTTCTCTTCTGTTCCAGTCCAGTTCGAAATCCGGTGCCATGTAAATTCATCCTGTCTAATTGGAATTCTTCCCTTCAAGCCATTCTATAAAAGAGTCTGCTAGAAGCAGACACGAAACCTTGTTGCTTGCTTTACCAATTGTATGCTTTGGATTTTGCTCAGATTGTTGTCGATCCCTTTGCCTGTTTATTGACCTTATGATTTGTCTAGCCCTTGAATGTGTGTGTATGCTGGTTAGGGTACTTTTGACTGGGCGTAGGGAGTGGCTACCATTTTGTTTTACTGTTATTTTTTTGTTAGGTAGTTAGGGAAGTGGTGCTGTATGTTTTTTTCCCCTTTCTGTAGGTAAGTTAGTCTTGGTTTTGCTTCCACTTAATTGGTTTTGGTTGTTATTTTGGCCATGGCCACTCCTGAGGTTTCACTGGTCTAAATACACTTTATAAATACAATTTTTCACTTAATATGTATCATTGTATCTTTCTTCCATCCAATCCCTCCACTCAATTCATCTCCTTTCCCCACATTTCACTCATTCTGCTGCGTTCTGATCCTAGACCGGGTCGTAACACAGGTATTGCCCAATTAATCCGTTTCAATTCCTTAATAAAGTGCATTTAAAGCTTTTTGTATGTTGCCAGTGTCATTGTGTTCCCTCTGAATTGTGTGTAGCAAATCTAAATCAGACAAAGTTTTGTGGCTTAGTATCTTAACTGAGTAAAGACAGCTCTATACTATAGCAGGATAACTGGGCTCCACCCAAGTGAAAACCCCTTCAGGTTCTGCTGCGTATTTCTCAGAAACATCACCTGCAGTAACAGAAGGAAAGCGTCAGAAACAAAAGCAAAACCATGGAAATGGGTTGAGTTCCCGAACAACCTGCTTTTCTGTGCACGCAACATTGCACCCATTCCACAAATGTCTTGTGCATTATAAAATGAATATCTATTATGACAGTTCCCAGAAATTAATACGCAGCTACAATGATGGCAGGGCGAGGTTGCTCTTGAGTTGTATAGAAACACAATAACTCTTAAGCAGGCAATAATGGCAAGGGCATAAGCACTGCAGCTAAATGGAAAGTGATCATAAAGGTTGCAAAACATCTACAAGTTGGAGCGTTCAGGGGTCTGGGACATCCCTCACAATCATTCAAGGTCTAATGACCTGTCTACATGGTACAACAGCGATGGAAATCCTGCTGATGTATCTCTTAATACAATCTTCTTCATTTGTCTTTTTTTTGTTTTTTTTTGTTTTTCATTTCCCAAATTTTCACTCCACCATATTCACTGTCCACTCCGTACTGCATGCCACCATTTGTAATATGGAGCCTGTGCCCTATCAGTCCATCAGTTGAGTTCAGTTTAATTAATTCAGTTTAGTTTGGTTTGAATCCAGCCGCAAGGGGATGCACAAACTAGTGCATGTCTTTGTGCCGGTCCCAAGCCCGGAAATGGAGAGGATTGCATCAGGAAGGGCATCCGGCGTAAAAATTTTTGCCAAACTAAATATGCGGACAAAAATAGAAATTTCCAAACCGGATCGGTCGAGGCCCGGGTTAACAACGACCGCCACCAGCACTGCTAGCCGACAGGGTGCCGGTGGAAATTGGGCTACTGCTGGCCAAAGAAGGAGGAAAAGAGGAGGAAGGCATGTCCGGAGGAAGGAGGAGAGGAGGAAGGTTAAGAGAGTGGATGTGAGGATAGGAACTTTGAATGTTGGTAGTATGACTGGTAAAGGGAGAGAGCTTGCAGATATGATGGAGAGAAGGTAGGTTGATATATTGTGTGTGCAAGAGACCAAATGGAAGGGGAGTAAGGCTAGGTGCATCGGAGGGGGGTTTAAACTGTTTTACCATGGTGTGGATGGGAGGAGAAACGGGGTAGGGATTATCCTGAAGGAACAGTATGTAAAGAGTGTCTTGGAGGTGAAGCGAGTGTCTGACAGAGTGATGGTTATGAAACTGTAAATTGATGGTGTGATGCTGAATGTTGTTAGTGCATATGCCCCGCAAGTTGGGTGTGAGATGGATGAGAAAGAAGAATTCTGGAGTGATATGGATGAAGTGGCGAGGAGTGTACCTGAGGGAGAGAGAGTGGTGATTGGAGCGGATTTCAATGGACATGTTGGGGAAGGAAACAGAGGAGATGAGGAGGTGATGGGTAGATATGGTGTCAAGGAGAGGAACGCAGAAGGTCAGATGATAGTGGATTTTGCAAAAAGGATGGACATGGCTGTGGTAAACACGTATTTTAAGAAGAGGGAGGAACACAGGGTGACGTACAAGAGCGGAGGAAGATGCACACAGGTGGACTATATCTTATGCAGGAGGGCCAGACTGAAGGAGACTGTAGACTGTAAAGTGGTGGCAGGGGAAAGCGTAGTTAGGCAGCATAGGATGGTGGTTTGTAGGATGACATTGGAGATCAAAAAGAGAAGGAGAGGGAGGGCAGAACCAAGGATCAAATGGTGGAAGTTGGAAAAGGAAAACTATAAGGTGGAGTTCAGGGAGGAATTAAGACAGGCACTGGGTGGCAGTGAAAAGTTACCAGTGAGCTGGACATCTACAGCAGAAGTGGTAAGGGAGACAGCTAGAAAGGTGCTTGGTGTGGCATCGGGACAGAGGAAGGAGGACAAGGAAACCTGGTGGTGGAATGAAGAAGTACAGGAGAGTATACAGAGGAAGAGGCTGGCGAAGAAGAAGTGGGATAGACAGAGAGATGAAGAATGTAGACAGGAGTACAAGGAGATGAGGCGTAGGGCGAAGAGAGAGGTGGCAAAGGCTAAGGAGAAGGCTTATGGTGAATTGTATGAGAGGTTGGACGCTAAGGAGGGAGAAAAGAACCTGTACCGATTAGCTAGGCAGAGGGACCGAGCTGGGAAAGATGTGCAGCAGGTCAGGGTGATAAAGGATAGCAATGGAAATGTAATCACAAGCGAGGAGAGTGTGTTGCACAGATGGAAAGAGTACTTTGAGGGGTTGATGAATGAAGAGAACGAGAGAGAGAGAAGACTGGATGATGTAGGGACTACGAATAGGGGAGTGCAATGGATTAGCAAGGAGGAAGTTAGGACAGCTATGAAGAGGATGAAGAATGGAAAGGCTGTTGGCCCAGATGACATACCTGTGGAAGCATGGAAGTGTTTAGGAGAGATGGCAGTGGAGTTTTTAACCAGATTGTTTAATGGAATCTTGGAAAGTGAGACGATGCCTGAGGAGTGGAGAAGAAGTGTACTGGTACCTATTTTTAAGAATAAAGGTGATGTGCAGAGCTGTAGTAACTACAGAGGGATAAAACTGATCAGCCATAGCATGAAGTTATGGGAAAGAGTAGTGGAAGCTAGGTTAAGAAGGGAGGTGACAATTAGTGAGCATCAGTATGGCTTCATGCCGAGAAGGAGTACTACAGATGTGATGTTTGCTCTGAGGGTGTTGATGGAGAAGTACCGAGAAGGTAAGAAGGAGTTGCACTGTGTCTTCGTGGACTTAGAGAAAGCATATGCCAGGGTACCTAGAGAGGAGCTGTGGTATTGTATGAGGAAGTCGGGGGTGCCAGAAAAGTATGTAAGAGTGGTACAGGATATGTACAAGGACAGTGTGACAGTGGTGAGGTCTGCAGTAGGAGTGACGGATGCTTTCAGGGTGGGGGTAGGATTACATCAAGGATCAGCTTTGAGTCCTTTCTTGTTTGCAATGGTAATGGACAGGTTGACAGATGAGATCAGACAGGAGGCACCGTGGACTATGATGTTTGCAGATGACATTGTGATCTGTAGTGAGAGTAGGGAGCAGGTTGAAGAGACCCTGGAGAGGTGGCGATATGCTCTAGAGAGAAGAGGAATGAAGGTCAGTAGGACTAAGACAGAATACATGTGCATAAATGAGAGGGAGGACAGAGGAATGGTGAGGATGCAGGGAATAGAGTTGGCGAAGGTGGGGGAATTTAAATACTTAGGATCAACAGTCCAGAGTAATGGGGAGTGTGGAAGAGAGGTGAAGAAGAGAGTGCAGACAGGGTGAAGTGGGTGGAGAAGAGTGTCAGGAGTGATCTGCGACAGAAGGGTACCAGCAAGAGTGAAAGGGAAGGTCTACAAGACGGTAGTGAGACCAGCTATGCTTTATGGGTTGGAGACGGTGGCACTGACCAAAAGACAGGAGACAGAGCTGGAGGTGGCAGAGTTAAAGATGTTAAGGTTTGCATTGGGTGTGACGAGGATGGACAGGATTAGAAATGAGTATATTAGAGGGTCAGCACAGGTTGGACGGTTTGGAGACAAAGTCAGAGAGGCGAGATTGCGTTGGTTTGGACATGTGCAGAGGAGAGATCCTGGATATATCGGGAGAAGGATGCTAGGGATGGAGCTGCCAGGCAAGAGGAAGAGAGGAAGGCCTAAGAGGAGATTTATGGATGTGGTGAAGGAGGACATGCAGGTGGTGGGGGTGACGGAGAGAGATGCAGAGGACAGGAGGAAGTGGAAGCTTTTGATCCGCTGTGGCGACCCCTAACGGCAGTGGCCGAAAGAAGAAGAAGAAGTTTAGTTTGGTTTGATTTACGTTTACAGAGCAATCGTCTCACACATTGACACAGAACACTGAAACAAACTACTGGCTCAGAGAAAAAATGCACTCTATAGCAGAGGATTGGCAGTGGGACAAACTGCTGAGTCATCGTTCCTCCCCAAATGTACACTTCACCCAAAGTGGATAACCTGATAGTGAATAACATACACACAGACAATTACTGGAAAATTTTACCAGCTGAGGTTACCTGTGTTAAGAAATGGCCTGACAGGTTACTTTTTAAATGTAATAAGGCATCATGGTAATGGTAGTTAGGGTGGCTGTGCTTGTTATGGTGGTTATGGTGGCTATGAGCACAATTGGAGATGATCCCATTGACATATGATGGGCTTTTGCTGTGGTAAACTTGATTAATCTTGAAACATTCCATTAAAATACTATCTTTCAGCACAGCAGTACACATCAGTTTTCTCCAGCAGAAGGTGAAACTGCACCCAGAGGTGTATTAAGAGGTGTGCCTTACTTATTATACTTTACATATTTTATGTCTATACTGAGGATGCCTGGAAACAAAAACTTTTCATAGTGACAACACTGCTATGCTGTGTTGTTCATCCATGACAAATAAACCTTTGAACCTTTGAACCTTTTGAACCTTTATTAATCGAAACAAAGACTGATCGTTTTGTTCTATAACTGGAATCATGAACAGAGCTCAGAGTAAAGAGAAAGTAAACTCACGATTTGCAAATAACTGATTCAAGGGACATACTGCAAATGCTTGTGATTCAAGGAATGATATGCAATGGACATTCTGATCTTTTCTGAAAGCGTCAACAGCACTTCATTCCAGCATGCTGTCACGTTGGTTTTACCAGAAATCACATGGTTGTATTGTTCAATGCCAAAAGCAGACAATCAAATAGAACTGTGTCAGCCATACTGCTTGTTTCTGAAGAGTGAGTCAACTACACATTTTCTTCTAACTATGGATAAGCAGAGGTCACCTGTGGCTGATTCCTACCCTTTGCTTTTCCAGGCATCTAGGAGTTCCTCTTGAAGTGACATCATTGAGGGACAAATCCCAAGCCTGTTAACTTTTAAAGCTTACAGTTTTCTTTAGACTTTGGGCCAGTTTTCTCATCTCCTCATTGTCCGCAGTTTGGTCTCTGCAACAAGTCTGGTGTCTCATTTTCCTTGGATTATTGACATATCTTAGAGAGGGTCAGGATGGTAAGAGGTCAAAGGTTCTTACACCAGCTTGAAGACAGAATCTGTGAAACAAGTACTGTGCATGAACTCTAGTACAGTCCACCTGGTGGCTTCCCACGAGTGCCCAAACTACCTCAACCAGCTACTGTTGAATTGGGGGATCAACAACTCTACACTGAGGTCTTCTATGACCATTGAGCAATGCCTCCAGTTTGGGAAACGTGGATCCTACTACCCCAAAATGGCATCTCGGCCCCACTCAGTTTTACCTACAGTGTTGTTCTTTTGCTCAGTACCCAAAGGCTGTGGATGTGGATGAGACCTCTGCTAAAAACCAGACTTTATGGTGAGGACCACATCGTATACAAACAGTACTGACGCAACTTTGCATGACTTACAGGAATATACAATTTATGTGAAGGTGAGAGGTGTACTTAATAAACTGGCAACGTCGCTGTGTGCGCTTCACAGATTTTCACTCCTGTGAGTAAAAGCTAAAAAGACAAAAGAAATGCATTAATGACAACAAAACCATTTGTAATCTTAGTTGGAGAATTTCCTCATTCCGTTTCATTCTGTTTTTAACTGGAGGACTTTGCTTTCTCTTTCTGAGGCTGCGGTATAAAAGCCCAGCCTTGTCTCCTCCATTGACTCACTGTGCAGCTCTTAACCATGATGCACATCCTCGTGTTCCTGCTGCTGGTTTCCAGCACCTCTGCATCCCACTTCTATGGGGGCTCCATGACCTTCACCCCCAAAGGATTCAACCCCGATGGATCTCTGAGGGTGAGACCCACACTTCTCGGTTCACACACTCAATACTGACTCTTTACCAACTTACTGCAGACACGAGTATACATTTCTGAAGACAAAATATAATGTGATGATGACACTTTAACACCTTTAATCATATATTTTACCATTTTTTCAATATCCGGTTTCACCACTGCACAGATTTTCTTTTTCCAAAATCTGCAAGTATTTGTTATTGTCAGTGTAATTATTGAACAAGTTTTATAAGTTTGCATATAATATTTTCTCAGTGTTTACTTGTGTTACACAATCATAGAAGACGTGAATGTTTCCTGCTGCTATGGTTACTCATACAACCATCACTACTGGATACATAATACAGGCAATTTTCCGAGGTCCACTTTTAACTCGGCAACATTTTCAGTAGATCTATACATATTTCATTATAAATCAGCATCTAATAACACATGTAAAAAATGTTGTTACTACACCGAAATACAAAAAATTAAAATAGTTACTTGGTGTTGCCAGTTTAGATTACATTTTCTCATCATTAATTTCCATGTTCCCTCCTGCATGAAAAGGAAAATTGCAACCATGCATGTCTTTGTTTTTGAAATACTGCAAGACACAACGTTGTGTGTTTTACAAATCATGTTTGTTATTTATAAGAAAATTGAATCCATAGGCACTCAGAATCCCTGTTTGTTCACAATTTATTTCCATCCGCATACTGGATTGCAGGTGGACGTCCGTTTCAAAGAAGCGTTCCATAGCTGTTATGCACAACATGTGTGGTACTGCTACAATGGGAACTGTGGCAGCACCACCAGTAATGTACAAGGCCGGATAGATTCCTCTTCGGATACCTCCTACAACTGGTGCCAGATGGAAACTCTTCGCACCATGAGCATCCCAACGGACTCACCGTTTCAGCTGCAGTAAGTTCATGGCCACTGAGAAAAGATGCGTCATCAACACAAAACATCTGATTTATTGAACTTAGAGATCATGCGATTTTGTCTCCAATGTTACAGGGAAGCGAGTTGTTGCTGGATATATGCTCTCTACAACTATGGATCCTGGAATCTGTTTACACACATTGATCTGGGTACCCGGTCTGACACTGGGAAGCCCAACTCATCCCCAGCCACCACAGTCTTGCCCTTTATCCGGTAAGGTGTCACTATTCTTCACAACTGAACACACTTCTGAGGAGAAACACCTTGGGTGCAGCAGCTGTGATCTGTTTCTCTGCTGCTTCCGAGTGTCCAGCAGAACCAAGAGTTTTAGTGTCATCTCCTCTGGCTCCATGTTTGTCTCGGTAGATGATCTGTCATTTGTCATGTTCTCAGTGTCCCTCAGAACTGTCCCAGAAGAATCAACCTCTTGGCATACGACCCAGATGGCGATCAAGTGAGATGTAGATATGGAGTCACCTCTGGCAGGGAGTGTGGGTCTTGTTACCAGTACTCGTATTTCCAGCTGGACGAAGTAAGAATGTAGCACAGCGCCTGCTATAAATATTTCTAAAAGTGAACCAATTTCACTGTAAATAATAATAATTAGAAGAATTAATAAAGTGGTAACAATAGATTATGATTGTACTCTGTTTTCGTAGAACAGCTGAATGTTTTTTGCTGTGTATGGGGTCTCCAAATAGTATTGGCAAATAAAGTACTGGTGTGGTGGGGGGCAAAATTGGCATATGATGGACTTTGGGGATTTTTGGTAGCAGGGTTACTTTATAGAACACAGAAAGTGGGAACTCTGTAGTGCAAAGTGGGCTGAGACCCTGTACCCGAAAAGAGAAGAAAAGAATGAACAGAAACAATCTCTGTTTTTGTTCTGCTCTATTTTTTCTCTTGTTCCTCATTGTCAGTGTGCTGAAGGTAAATTGTTAGGTATATACATGTCCTTTTCTGGTCAGAGAGGCCGATGCTCTATGTTTTGAGGGGGTTTCTTGCTTCTGACATCACACACCTCCCATCACATTTCCACATGAATAATCCACAGCTTTTTTCTTCTACACTGTATGCTTCCTTCTGTGTAGGTGCTAATGACTATTGTTTATGTTTTATCCTCCAGAACTCCTGCAGTTTGTACTACAGCTTCTCACCAAACATTATATCTCACACCTTCGAGCTTGTCCTGGAGGATTATCCCAACCAACCCATCACCGTGTCTCATAGGGATGGCACGTCAGCACAAAAATATCCATTTTTCTCATACCCACGGGCCATAAGATCAGCTACCACGTTGTGGCAGACTACATCCACTTCAACAACTACAACCTCCCCCCCTTGGTGGTGGAACCAACCTTCAGCAGTTCCAACAACAACAGTTAACTATCCTTGGTGGTGGAATCCAACTACAACAACACCAACAACAACAGAAACTTCAACAACTTCAACGACTCCAACAACAACAGTTAGCTACCCTTGGTGGTGGAATCCAACTACAACAACGCCAACTACAACAACGCCAACAACAGTTAATGGGTGGTGGTGGTGGTACCCATATCCATACCAAACCCCCCTGCCAACCACCCCCCCACCCTCTACAACCACCACCCAATATACAACCACGACACCTCCATACTGGTGGTGGAATATGTTCACCACCACTCCTTACTCTGCTCCACTCAGTTCAGTTCCTCTCCAGTTTGTAGTCCAAGGTAAGTTTTTTTACTCAAGTGAGTCTGGTGTTCAACTTTAGCATGCTCCATGTTCCAACATGTGCTGTTATTTGTATGAAATAAAAACCTAATTTTCTTACACTTGCTTTGTAGTTGACTTGCCTGCTCCTTCCTGCACTGAGGGAGAGTATCTTCCCATGTTCCAGCACCCAACGCCAAACCATGGCGAAGTGCTCAGAGTTGCAGTCAACCGTGAACTGAACATCAGAGTCAAGGCTGTTGCCATATATACACTGTAAGGCCATTGCCAAAACCAGTTTATTTCTATGTTCTTGCGAATAATAATAAGTGCTTGCTTGTAGTGTTTAATATGAGACTTTGATATAAATTAATTTATTCTTAGCATTAGCATGTTGCACATTTTGAGAGGGAAATCTCCATAGTGAACCCTTACTAAAGCATAATGCATATTGTAGTTTAAAAGATAAATACTATTTAAAATATGACTTATTCTCCAATAGGTTAAGGAACATCTTTGTCAGTGGGCCTCTGAATGTCACTAAGGATGTCAGCATCAGTGGCACCACTGCTGAAGCTCTCATAAAATGGACCCCTAGAGATGATGACTTGGGTGACCATGTTCCCATCTGCTTCATTGCAGAAAGTGGGTCAGTGTAAGTGGTCAGTTATGCTCTTCAGTGAAGTATTATACTTTACCTTCTCTTTTACGCTCTTCGGCCAAACACCAGAAAGCCGGAAGTGTTGTCTTCTCATGGTTAAATTTTCAGCTAAATTTTCATCTCATTAAAGTTCTAACCCTTTCCTGTTGAACTTTTCAGGTCCACCAACATCTACAACTCTGAAATGAGATGTGTGATTGTTTCTGTTGATCAGACAGCTGGTGGGTATTTGATCTAAATCTCAAAAAATGTTAATCATTATAACCATTTGTCTTCCAACTTAGGGTTTAATTTGTATAACTTGCATTGTGTTGTTTCATTTCGGTAACTAGTATATTCCTTAGGACACATTCAGTTAGAAGCATATTTTGTGTGTGTGCCTCCATCTTCTGGGAAAGCTTTCCACCAGATTTTGGAGAGCAGCTGTGGGAATTTGTGCCCATCAATGAGGCTGGAGGTTGGGCAGTGATGTCGGGTGAGAAGGCTTGGCTTGTGATTGGTGTTCCAGTTCATCCCAAAGGTGTTCAGTGGGGTTGAGGTTAGGGCTGCGTGCAGCTACTCAAGTTCTTCCACACCAACCTGGGCAAACCATGCAGGAGCAGGAAAGGAGTTTCCCCAAACAGTGGCCACAAAACTAGAAGCACATAATTGTCTGGAATGTGGTTGTATGCTGTATGGATATGGCTAAAACAGCTCAGGTCAGGCATTAGAACAGGGGATCCACATACTTTTGGGCATATAATTTATTTAAAGTTGCATTTTTATTATCTTTTTTTTTTATTTGAGCTATAAATCTGTCAAATGCATAAATGTAAATAGACATTGTGCATCAGCAGTCCTTAGTGTATTGTGTTATAGCTTAATGATAGTAAAAGTATTATGTCCATCCCAATACTCAGCTGAGGCCAGTGTGTCCTGCACTGAGACAACAATGACAGTGGAGGTAGAAAAGTCCTCCATCCCTGGACTCCATGAGAAAAACCTGCATCTGAATGACCCACTGTGCACTCTGATCTCCAACAGCACCCATGTGGTTGCTACCATGTCCCTGAACTCCTGCGGAACCAAGATTGAGGTAAATTCCCTTAATTCCTCTTGCCTACATATTGCACTTTGGTGGCTCATATTTACAAATGCATTTTTTATGATTTCAGGAGGATGATAAAAACATTGTCTTCAAAAATGAAATCATATCTTTTGATGGTGGGAATGGTGTTATAACCAGGGTAAATGATGTGAGGATCGGCTTCTCGTGCAGCTACCCCAAAAAGGGAAATGTGAATTTTGAGGTCCAAACGCACAAGATTCCCTACGTGTTCACAGAGAAGGGCTTTGGCACGTTCACCTTCCAGTTTGAGTTCTTCCACAATAGTCTGTTCAGCAACATAGTGGACCCCAGCACTTACCCAGTAGAAGTGAACCTGGGGGAAATAATCTTTCTGGAAATTGTAGCAAGGAGCCCCCTGCCCAACACTGTGTTGTTTGTGGAGAGCTGCAGGGCCACCCCATATGATGACCCCAATTATCACATCTTCTACAGCATCATTGAGAATGGGTAAGCAAACTTTACAGGGAGAGGAGTGGTACTTCATAGCTATAATATAAATTAAAATAAAATCATGTTAAAAGTCAGTAAAAAGCAAACGAAAGTGGATTAAATGTGATTCTGCCAAAATTTCTTTTCCCAGGTGCACTGTAGATGACACAGTTGCTGTGTACGCAAGCAACCAGACAGAATACAAATTTGGAGTCCAAGCTTTCAAATTCATTGGGCTCCACGATGAGGTAAGTAGTGATGGTGGGAGCAGAGAGACAGAATTGCATTGCTTGATCCCCCGGTTTTGCTAAAGCTAAAAAGCTCTGATTTGCTGTAGGTGTTCATCAGCTGTTCCGTCATCCTGTGCGAAGCCGGAAATCCCAACACCAGGTGTTCTCAGGGTTGTGTCAATACTAGAACGATAACTCCTGGCTACCACCGTTACAAGAGAGCTGCTGTTAAGGAGACGTCCAGCCACTATATTTCCCAGGGGCCTTTGCGTCTCAAGAGGAGCTCAGCTGCTACAGGTATATCTGTTGAAATCGAGAAATATAAAAAGTGTACAATTCACAATTGGGCTCCAATGTAGAAATCAACACATGCCTGTGCATTTAAAATTCAATTCATAAACTCCTGCAAGGTTTTCATATTCACTACAATATTCATCCATTCCAGGTTCCATGAATTTGAACTTGGGCTTGAACATGAATGTGGTCTTCATTGCTGGGACTCTCTTGCTTCTCACTGGCATGGTATGTGGAATATTCATCTACAGAACCAAGAGGTCTAACATGAAATACCAGAAACTTCCATCTACTGATGTTGAGCAATGACCAGTGTCCTTTTTGGAGGTTTCTCGAGATCAAATGAGCAGCAGGGTTGGTCCTCTGCATCTGAAGAATAAAAATTTGGATGTTTGAAAATTATTCCTTGTGAAAATTAATACCAATCAGTATCTGGAATTCATAACATACAACTTGATTTATGGCTTATTTTTGCAAGACGTCAGATATCATAGCTAATAATTCCTGTCTTTAGGGGTGTGTTTTGTGATCTAATAACTAGTTTGTCTTCACGTGGTAAGGCTTCCCTTTAACCCTTTATAGGGCACTAATTAAAATACTTGGAAATTCAAAATTTCAATCCTTCATGGAGAGGCATGGGAGGGCATTTTGGATGTCTGTTGAAGTTACCAAATATGATTATTTCCTTGATAATGGGTGAATTCCTCTTTCAATTATTTGATTAACGGCTGTCTAATCTTTTTTCCTTCTTCTTGTGTGTATAAAAAAAGGGAAATAAAGATAATTTCTGACTTAAACCTTGTTACTGCAAAGCAATTGTTCCTCCTTACCTAAACCTAGAAACCTTGCTGCATACCTGTCTTGTTTCTAGTGTACTATTCTTGTTTCCTACTCACTGTACACATTGTTTCTTCATACACATGTTTGGTTTTAAACCTCAACAGTCTGGAACTAAAATCTGAGCTTTCTGTCACTGTCAGGTTTCCGTAAATGTGGCTAGATTCACATGTGCGGAACTGTTGCTCAGAAGCGCAGGTTGGGATCCAAGGACGTTTAATGAACTTGAACAACAATGTCACAAACATAGCTAAGGGATCTGGGAACGCAAGGAGGATGACCGAACGGCGGTATGTCTCATTCAAGATTCTGCACCTTTGTCATCCAACACTTTATCCCTGCGTTTATTTGTCAACTCGGTGCAACTGTGTCGGGTAGGCGGGCTTGTCCTGATCGGCTCCTGACAGTATCCCCTATCCTACTGGCAGTTCCCACAGCCCATTGACGCAGAGGATGGTCCTTGGGGCGAGGGGCAGGCTGGTCCGGGTGCAGCCTGTGGAAATCAGATATTAGAGGGGGATCCAAAATGTCACTAGCTGGGACCCAGGACTGTTCTTCCGGTCCGTAACCCTCCTGATCCACCAGGTAAAGCAGGCGGCCTCTGCGGTGTCTGGAGTCCAGTAGCAAGTGAACTGTGTATACAGGAGAGCCATCCACCTCAACTGGAGGGGGAGAAGAAGTCTGTGCCTGGTCATGCTGCAAGAGAGAAGTGCTGTAGGGTTTCAGGAGGGACACATGAAAAGTGGGGCAAATCCGATAATGTGAGGACAGTTGAAGTCGGTAGGATACCGGAGTGGGATTTTAAATGGGCCAATATACCTCGGATTGAGTTTTTTGGAGGGCAACCTCAACTTGATGTCACATATGAAGAGCCACACCCTTTGCCCCACCTGGAATGACAGGTGTCGCCACCTTCTGTCTGCATGGAGCTTCTGTGACTGCATTGCCTTCTGAAGGTGGACATGTGCAAACCTCCATACCTGCTCACTCTTCTGGTACCATTCATTAACGGACGGGATGTCACAGGGATTTGGGTTCCAGGGGAATAGTGGTGGCTGGTACCCTAGAAGGCACTGGAAGGGGGTGAGGTTTGTCGAGAAGTGTATTAAAAAATTTTGAGTGTATTCCACCCAAAGGAGGAAACAGCTGCATTCTGTCTGGTGACAGCTACAGTAACTCCGGAGGAATCGGATTTCTTGGTTGAGGCACTCTGCTTCTCCATTGGTCTGGGGATGGTACCCAGAAGATAGGCTAACTGAAACACCCAGTCTATCCCAAAAGGACTTCCATACCTTTGACATGAACTGGGCCCCTCTATCAGAGACAATGTCCTCAAGGAGGCCAAAAAGCCTAAAAATATGGAGGAAGATCAAATCCGCTGTTTCCATAGCCGTAGGTAGATGCCTGAGGGGAACAAGGCGACAGGCTTCAGAAAAACGGTTGACAACCACCAGAATGGTTGCATTACCTTCAGACTCCGGCAGGACTGTGATGAAATCCATGGACACGTGGGATCAGGGTTGACTGAGAACTGGTAACGGCTCCAATTCCCCAGCCAGTCTTTGCCTAGGGACCTTAGACTGGGCACATACCTCACAAGTGGCAATAAACTCCATGATGTCATCTCTCAAGGTGGGCCACCAGAATCTTTGGTTGATTTAGTGGATGGTTCTCCTCACCCCAGGATGACCTGTGGACAGGGAGTCATGCACCTAATAAAGTAACATGGATCGAAGGGGGGCAAGGATGTATTCCTTTCCCACAGGTTTGTCCTTGGGTCCCGGGTCCGGTGTTTGCGCCTCCTTGAAGTCGTTCCAGAACCTCCATCGGATGGGTGCCATGAAACAGGAAGCTGGAAGGATGGTTACTGGGTCAGGTGGGTTCAGATCTTTTCCGTACACCCAGGAAAGAGCGTCGGTCTTCCCGTTCTTAGACCCTGGCCTGCAGGCAACAGTAAACCGGATCCGGGTGAAGAACAGTGCCCATCAGGCCTGGCGAGAGTTCAGTCTCTGGGCCGTTTGCAAATATTGCAGGTTTTTATGGTCCGTGAGCATGATAAAGGGGTGTGTTGCTCCCTCTAACTAATGTCTCCACTCCTCCTATGCAAGTTTGATCGCCAGTAGCTCCCGATTCCCCACATCGTAATTCTGCTCTGTCATATGTATGGGGAGGAGAGGCATGTTGCTAGGAGAGCACCACCCCCACACCAACCATGGATGCGTCAACCTCCACGAGAAACTGCTGGGACGGATCAGAATGTTTCAGTACAGGGGCAGTGGTGAAACTGTTCTTCAGGAAATGAAGACTGAGTCTGCAACATCCGTCCAAAACAGATGCTTTGGGTTCCTGTGTAAAAGACCTGTAAAAGGGATTACCATCGTACTAAAATTTCAAATAAAACAACAGCAAAAATCACCAAATCCCAGGAAGCGCTGCAGCTCCTTTACAGTTTGGGTCCGGGGCCAGGTGATCACTGCCTCTGTCTTACCTGGGTCCATTTCTATTCCCTGTGGGTTCAGGACAAAGCCTAAGAAGGACATCTTGGGTTGATGGAATTGACATTTTTCTCCCTTCACATACAGGTTGTTGGCAAGCAGACGTTCCAACATCTGCTTCACATGCCTAATATGCTGTTCACGAGAACAGGAAAAGATAAGAATGTCATCCAGGTACACCAAGGTGAACCGATGCACAAACTCTCCCAGGACGTGATTCACAAAAGCCTGGAACACCGAGGCAGCATTTGATAACCCAAAAGACATGACCAGATACTTGTAATGACCACTGGAGGTACTGAAGGCAGTCTTCCATTCATCCCCGGCTTGGATGCGGATCAGATTATAAGCACTACAGAGGTCCTATTTCGAAAAGATGCGAGCCCTATGGACCTGTTCCAGGGCTGTGGTGATGAGTGGTAGGGGATGTGGGTACAGGAATGTGATTGCATTCATCCCTCTATAGTCAATGCAGGAATGGAGCCCCCCATATTTTTTCTCCACAAAGAAGAATCCTGCTGAGGCGGGTGAGGTGGATGGGAGAATAATCCCTGCTGCTAAGGCCTCCGACATGTATGTCTCCATTGCCTTCTGTTCTGGTATCGAAAGGGGGTAAATTTGACCCTGCAGAAGTGAAGTCCCTGGGAGTAAGTCTATGGCACAATCCCATTCACGGTGAGGAGGCAACATAGCAGCCCTAGTCTTGCTGAAGACCTCAGCAATATCCCGGTACTGGGAGGGAATACACACAGGGTTGTCGGCACTGGGACTCTCCACAGAAGTGGGTCAGAGAGGGAGATGTAGACACCTGGACCTACACTGTGGACCCCAAGACACCAATTTCACAGTACTCCAGGAAACCATAGGGTCTTGTGCTGTCAACCAGGGATAACCTGGGATGACAGGGCTTTCCCTAGATCTAATGAGGTAGAAGAATAGCCTTTCCCGATGGACCAGGCCCACTTGTGCCCCAACCAGGTGGGTTGTTGTCTTTACTACCCCCATGCCTAGAGGTTGCCCATCCAAGGAATTGATGTGCAGAGGTGAATCACATTTTTGTACTGGGATCCCTATGGAGTTTGCCCAAGACCCATCCATAAAATTGCCCGCAGCCCCTGAATCCACAGGCGCCTGAACATCCACAAACTTATCCCCCCAAGACAACCTGACTAGTAAGAGCAATTGAGATACAAGATTCAAAGGGTCACTCACCGCACCAGTTAGTCTTTTCGGAGTGGGTCTGGATGGGCAGGTGGCACGGAAGTGGTCACCCTGGCCGCAGTAGAGGCAGAGCCTCTCTTCTTTGTCGCTCCACGGGAGTGAGGCGGCCCCTTCTGAGTCGCATCGGTTCCGGTAAATCCTCAGGAGGGTAGGCCGGATGGGACTGAGTCGGGGGTTGGACCTCCTTCATCCGTTCCCTAAACACGTTGTTGATGGTAATGGCTGTCTGAATGAATTTATCCAGAGAATAGTCCTCCCCTCTGTACACCAGTTCTGCTTGGAGGCGCGTGTTCAGCCTGCTGTGGAAAGTGGATAGGGGGGCTGCTTCGTTCCACCCACTACCTGCTGCCAGGACACGGAACTACAGTGCATATTCTGCAACGGTTTTATTTCCGTTTTAATTTTAACAGTTTGTCACCCATGGTGTGTCCTGCTTCGGGGTGATGGAAAACCGACTGGAACCGTGTTTTAAACTGTTCATATGACCTGCCCACCGATTCTTGGCCCTCCCAGGCTGCCGTAGCCCATTCTAACATCGCATCCATGAGGAGAGCGATTATATAGGTTATATAGCTATTGTCGGTGTCATACATGTGAGGTAAGGTGAAAGAGTTTGCATTGTAAGAGGAATCCCTTACATTTCTCCGAGGCACCGTCATATCTGAGAGGCGTGGCCAAGCATGGGTCTGCGAGCGGAGGAAGCACCGCGGCGGGGGGGATTGGGTTTGACCGTGTTTAGTGTTCTTCTTCGGCTGGCATTAGTGTTTGCAGGAGGTGGAGCACTCCCTCCATGGACTCTGAGAGTCGGTTCAGCACCTGTTCATGCGAGCCAAGTAGAGTTCCTTGAACGGCGACTGCTGATCTCAGTTTTTCTACATCCGCTGGATCCATTTTTTTAAGGCGGAATCTTCTGTCAGGTTTCCGTAGATGTGTTGATCCACGTATGCGGAAGTGTTGTTCAGAAGTGCGGGTCGGGATTGAGGGAAGTTTAATGAACTCGAACAACAATGTCACAAACATAGATAAGGGATCCAGGAATGCAAGGAGCACGACTGAATGGCGGTATGTCTCATTCAAGATTCCGCGCCTTTGTCATCCGACACCGTGTCCTTTAGCCCTCCGTTTATTTGTCAACTCAGCGCAGCTGTGTCGGGTAGGCAGGCGTGTCCTGATCGGCTCCTGACAGTCACCAGCTTAGATAGGCATGAATTGTCATACAAAGCTGTTAGGACAGAAGTGCAGACTGTAGAAGGTAAAAAGCCCATTAAAGCTGCACCGTTTTGTAAACTTGAGTGCTACCTGTACACCTAAAAACTTAAGGTCTGTTTTGGCTTCTGATCTTCTGAATATTCATGCAATGTTTCTGAAACAAACTTTCCTCCTCAAGGATTTTTCATTTAAAAAGCCCTTGAACATAACTCATTCAAACTGAGAATTGCCATAGTAACCTGCAATTACAGACATGCCTCAACTGTTTATTAAACATTTTCTTCATATTTTTGTTAAATGGTAGAATCTGACTGACCCCCTCCCCATGCACTGAGCTCCGGTACCTGAAAAGGTAGTAAAATTAGTATCCAGCCACTGCTATTTATGTGTACAACTCTACCCTCTGGTGGAAGACATCACAGGTGTTCTGGCCAACATGAGGGATGTGTGACAGACACCATGAGTGGCACAGACAGCCACTGTGTTGCGATCAGTAAATTCTCCAGAAACATCTTGGGAAGGATGTGACTTGATTTTATGAGAGTAATGGACTAAGAGAAGCTAAGAACCTTTACTGTACCATTTCTGACCTTTTTCTATAGTCTATGTCTAATGTAAGCCACAGCGGTGAAGAGACTGTATGTTCTCCAGTTGGTGAGAGGTTGCAGATGACAGATTAAGGAGACCAGCACAACCTCCACTGAGAGAAGAGCTTGAATTAACGGTGGGTGTCAGGGGTCAAAAGTCAGTCAGTGAGTTGGCCAGAGAGGAGATCCAGTCACTAAGACCTGGAGGGAGGGTCCCTCACTACCAAGAGCAGGGCTCTTCTGCTTGGAAGAATGATCTTAACTGGGTTCAGTGTATTAACAGACCGTAAATTAATCTCCTTTAAGACAGTTTAAGATTTGAGATGTCCAGTTTGCAATGTTCAGTTTTATTCTGTATATCAGTGATAAAAAGAGCAGACCCGTCAATGCTCATGACATGCACCACTCTTCCCTGGGGATTTACACCTGGAAATCTTTGTGAAGTCATAAATGGTCATTATTAAATTACCAGACACAAGAAAAAGAAGCAGACGAAGTGACCCATCCTTGTGCATACATTTACGAAACTGCAGGAGATCATTCATGGTTGCATGCTGGTAGGTGGGAATAGTGTGAAAAGAAGCTATGTACATGAGTATTAAATGCACCTTTTGTTCTGATTCTGATTCTGTAGAGATCCTAAGCCCCACTAGCACAGTCTTGGTATCGGTCGACAAAACTCTTTGTTCAAGACCTCATGCATTACCTTCCTAATGGGAGCTCCATGCTCCTCATATGAATGAGAACAGACAATAACAAAATTTAAGATACATTTGTCAATTATATACCTGGATGCTTTATGGATGAAGGCTTGGAAGATGAAGGGAGTTCATTTGCTAAACCAAAAATCATAACTGAGTAGGTGTGACAGCAGTCTTCCATATCAAATCTTCATCTATATAAAAACCTGAATGTTTGTTTGTTTGTCTGTATGCTTTGTTCTTTATGCACGGCTTTGATTTTCAAGCCACAGACTTGAAATTTGACACAGTGGTACTTCTCTCCCTATTTGAGGTTTTTGCATAGTTAACTTCATAAACTCCAAAAAGGCTACTTACTATATTGAATATTTAAAATACAGTTTGTAGCAAGGTTTGGAGAAGTGGGGGTAACTATAGCACGTGCAGTGCATAGCAATGTTACACAGTGAATATAATTTTATAACTCCATACACAATCTCTCTCTCTCTCTCTGTCTCTCTCTCTCTCTCACACACACACACACACACACACACACACACACACACAATTAGTGAAGGAAGAGTTATAAAGTTTAGTGATATGCACTGCCTGGCCAAAAAACAGCCACCACCTGGAGGCCCCCCTTCAATCCATGTTACACCACCTGGACTGAACTTAGTGTTATGATGTGGGGTTGCTTCAGTTGGTCAGGTCTACGTTCAGCAATGTTATGTGCCCCAAAAATGAGGTGAGCTGACTTCCTGAATATACTGAATGAGCAGGATTTTCCATCAATGCAGTTTTTCTTCCAAGATGACAATGCCAGGGTTCATGGGGCATAAATTGTGAAAGAGTGCTTCAGGGAGCACAAGAGAGACATCATTTTCACACATGGATTGGCCACCACAGAGTCCACACCTTAACCCCATTGAGAATCTTTGGGATCTTCTGGAAAAGACTTCACGCAGCGGTCCGACTTTCCCATCATCAATACAAGAAAAATGAATGCAACTCTGGACGGAAATAAAGGTTGTGATGTTGCATAAGCTCATGGAAACCATGCCACGGTGAACGTATGCTGTAATCAAAGCTAAAGGCGGTACAATGAAATATTAGTGTGTGACTTATTTTTGGTCGGGCAGTGTATATTTTGTTTTTTCATCCACTTCACCACAACCAATGCTAATGCTTGCAATGCTAGCACTGACAGGACTAATGTATTAAATGCATCTTCTTTAATATTTAAACAGTTTTGTCATTATATAATGCATTATTAATTTTTACCTTTCCACTGCTACACCTTTTTTGCCTGGGCAACATCAGAAACTTTAGCCAGAATTGTACTAAGTAACCTTTTGTGGGAGTCTGAGGGTAATTTTCTGCATTTGGATTTGTCACCAGCCATACACAGAACCACGAAGCCAAACTGTTTTGGTGTGAAACAGCTAACAGATGATCCATCGTGTAAACACTGATCTTGGGGAACAAATGGAACTTCCCCGGGCTGTGCTAGGGAGATTTCTCAAAAAAAATTGCTGGTAGCACTGGAGTCAGTAGAAGTACTGGTCATTTTCATACATCCTGACTTTCCTACTTTTATTCTAGTGCGTTACATCATACTCTGAGTCTGTCCTCTAGACGTGGATTTTTACTTCATGGTTTGCTCTGTTGCATTTTCTCCTAAATTTAGCATTCAATTTAAATTGAGCCCTCTACACACATTCTTTAAAGATTTAAAGTTTCTGTGCTTCACGATCTAACTGTGGAAACCATCATAAACTTTGATAGGATAATGTTTCCAAATAATAGTTTTGTGTCATTTTAAATTAAACTTGTGCTGGTCCAGGAACAGGTTGTAATGTTTCCTGTAAGAAATAATGGAGATAACCTCCGTAGCATTCACAACCCTGCCTTATTGGTGGATGTTTGAGAATGAATTGGGTTCAGGTAACAAGAGAAGGGTTTTATTTCCAGCATTTTTCTTTTCTTTTCATTTCTTTTCTTCACTCTTACCAACCCCGCAAGTCAAGGAGTGAGATGAAAATACATTGTCTTGTAATAATCTTTTCAAGTCTTAATTTTTCTTTTGATGTCGAAAGACATCAAACACTCCGTTGAAAAACCAATGGATCTTGGTTATATTTTCAAAAAAATCCCAGGTCCACGCTGATTTTTCTTGAGTAACGCTGTGGGAATTGTCTCATGTTTTATTATTTAATTTCAACTGTAGTCAAAACACATATTTTACAGACTGTCATCTAACTCTACTGGTGCAGTAATGAATAAACTGAACTTGTGGAATGTAATATATGTGTCTGCTTTATGCTTTGTTAAGCTAAGAGGCCTAGTTTGTTTAAAAGAAAGATGCCAGACAATATTAACTTTTTCCCGGAACAGGTGTAGCAAGGAACTCTTCCGGCTCACAGAGCTCACAGTACCTGGTGTGATCTTTTTCAAGGTTTTGAGTTAAAATTTCCCAACAGAATGTTATACCTTCCTGTGCAAATCTGACTTGTCAATCTTTAATATCCTAGCAATGGGTCAAAATAGTAGTAAATAAATTCTCTTTACTCACTTTCCCACTGCTGGCTTCCTTCTACGAAAACAAAGCTACACAGTTCAGACAGGACAGTGCAGGTGTGGAGTTACATACCCCTCAAGCAGAGCAGAATGGGTTGTGCAGATCAAACAAAGTTCAAGCAGACAAAAACATGATTTCTTTCAAACTATCAAGTTCAAGCCTTGAAAATCCTCCTGATTTGTCAGGATGAGTCTCCAAACAAACTTTTCCTAGCATTTATCTTCATATTTCTTATCAGACTCTGGATTCTATAGGCAGCTGCTATAGCTACAAAACATGTTTTGCACAAAAATGGTGCGATCAGACAAACTGCTGCGATGATCATGGGTTTGCATCAAAAGGGTGGCTTGGTGTCCCATGAAAACCACTTCTGTGAGCCAGGATTCTTGTCTGAGAAATGAACAAATGTAAAGGTAAGAATTTGTTTTAAAAATTGTAAAGCTTCCTACGGTGCAAACACCAAGTTTGTGGAGAAGAATGACCATGAACAGCAGATGGGGTGTACTTCAGTGGGTTCTTTATACTTTTAGCACAAGCTTTTTCTTACTTTGATATTCTGCATAGCAATAACTTGGCTGCTAAACCCAGTGCTTCAACATCTTTGCATCAGATTTCAGATATACACATGCAGTTGTGTTGGACTCAAGCACTTCGGTGAAGCACGAGATGGATTTACACCAACACCAGGCTGTTCCCTTGTAGTGTGCGCTTCACAGATTTTCACTCCTTTGAGGTAAAAGCTAAAAAGACAAAAGAAATGCATTAATGACAACAAAACCATTTGTAATCTTAGTTGGAGAATTTCCTCATTCCATTTCCTTCTGTTTTTAACTGGAGGACTTTGCTTTCTCTTTCTGAGGCTACGGTATAAAAGCCCAGCCTTGTCTCCTCCATTGACTCACTGTGCAGCTCTTAACCATGATGCACATCCTTGTGTTCCTGCTGCTGGTTTCCAGCACCTCTGCATCCCACTTCTATGGGGGCTCCATGACCTTCACCCCCAAAGGACTCAACCCCGATGGATCTCTGAGGGTGAGACCCACACTTCTCGGTTCACACACTCAATACTGATTCTTTACCAACTTACTGCAGACACGAGTATACATTTCTGAAGACAAAATATAATGTGATGATGACACTTTAACACCTTTAATCATATATTTTACCATTTTTTCAATATCCGGTTTCACCACTGCACAGATTTTCTTTTTCCAAAATCTGCAAGTATTTATTGTCAGTGTAATTATTGAACAAGTTTTATAAGTTTGCATATAATATTTTCTCAGTGTTTACTTGTGTTACACAATCATAGAAGACGTGAATGTTTCCTGCTGCTATGGTTACTCATACAACCATCACTACTGGATACATAATACAGGCAATTTTCCGAGGTCCACTTTTAACTCGGCAACATTTTCAGTAGATCTATACATATTTCATTATAAATCAGCATCTAATAACACATGTAAAAAATTTTGTTACTACACCGAAATACAAAAAATTAAAATAGTTACTTGGTGTTGCCAGTTTAGATTACATTTTCTCATCATTAATTTCCATGTTCCCTCCTGCATGAAAAGGAAAATTGCAACCATGCATGTCTTTGTTTTTGAAATACTGCAAGACACAACGTTGTGTGTTTTACAAATCATGTTTGTTATTTATAAGAAAATTGAATCCATAGGCACTCAGAATCCCTGTTTGTTCACAATTTATTTCCATCCGCATACTGGATTGCAGGTGGACGTCCGTTTCAAAGAAGCGTTCCATAGCTGTTATGCACAACATGTGTGGTACTGCTACAATGGGAACTGTGGCAGCACCACCAGTAATGTACAAGGCCGGATAGATTCCTCTTCGGATACCTCCTACAACTGGTGCCAGATGGAAACTCTTCGCACCATGAGCATCCCAACGGACTCACCGTTTCAGCTGCAGTAAGTTCATGGCCACTGAGAAAAGATGCGTCATCAACATAAAACATCTGATTTATTGAACTTAGAGATCATGTGATTTTGTCTCCAATGTTACAGGGAAGCGAGTTGTTGCTGGATATATGCTCTCTACAACTATGGATCCTGGAATCTGTTTACATACATTGATCTGGGTACCCGGTCTGACACTGGGAAGCCCAACTCATCCCCAGCCACCACAGTCTTGCCCTTTATCCGGTAAGGTGTCACTATTCTTCACAACTGAACACACTTCTGAGGAGAAACACCTTGGGTGCAGCAGCTGTGATCTGCTGCTCTGCTGCTTCCGAGTGTCCAGCAGAACCAAGAGTTTTAGTGTCATCTCCTCTGGCTCCATGTTTGTCTCGGTAGATGATCTGTCATTTGTCATGTTCTCAGTGTCCCTCAGAACTGTCCCAGAAGAATCAACCTCTTGGCATACGACCCAGATGGCGATCAAGTGAGATGTAGATATGGAGTCACCTCTGGCAGGGAGTGTGGGTCTTGTTACCAGTACTCGTATTTCCAGCTGGACGAAGTAAGAAAGTGGCACAGCGCCTGCTATACATATTTTTAAATGTGAACCAATTTGTGTTGGAAGTAATAATAATGCAAATAATTTGGTCTTTGAAGGTGGCCATGGTGGAGTGTAATTCATAGCATCGTAGTACAGTTGTGTGGTACAGTTCTGTCTGCTTATATTCGGTAAAGTTTAGTACAACAGTCAGAAGTATTAAGCTGTACTAACATCAGACAGCAGCAAACATACGGAAATGTTTGTTGCACTTTGATTCTAATCCAGAGTTTGCTGAAAAGGTAGGAAGTAAAGGAGTGGTAGAGGAGCCATGAGCAGTATATGCTGGACCACTAGGACTCTTGTTAGCTTGAACACCTGTATAATAGGGCCCAGTTTTTGTTCCAGAAGTTCCCTTTAAAGCTTTAAGTACCATATATGAGGTTGTCACAAATGATCACAAGGCTGAATGGTGGAGCAGACGGTTGACAGACAAAAGAGTGATTTGAATGAAAAGCAGGAACCCTGCAATGCAGACACATGAAACCCTGTAACTCTAAAGAGGAAAACAAAACCAAAATAATGAAAAAAAACAAACTTGCTTTTCATGTTCTCGTATTTCCTTCTATCCTCTTGAGTCCGTTGTGCTGAAGTTAAATTGAAATTAGAAACCGGATTGCTGTTTCCTCATCAGGAGGGCGGATACCTGGTGAACACCTCCTCCTCTTACCACATTTTTTCATAAACATTGTGCAGTAATACTGCGGTTGGCAGGGAGGATACATTGCTAGGTAGGATTAGGTTAGGGTCACAACAGCCTAACTGAGACAGTGCCAAACGGGGTCATTATAACATTACACATATTACAAGGTCGAAAGGAAAAATGCATGAGAAATATTTTATAAATAAGAAATATATTGAAAACATTCTAAACAGAACAACTTTGTCTTTTAAATTGCATTATATGTAATTATATATAAATACAAAATACTGCCAGGGTGTTATGTATGTGAAGGGTGTTACTTGAGATGCAGAAAAGACAAAAATGCGGTAAAGAGAGGCTAAGACTGGAGTTGTCCTCAGCAGATTGTCATCAAGTTCATCATAATGGGTGATAATGAAAGGAAAAACACAAAGATTATAACACACTAACGTTTTGTTGCTGGAAATTTTGAAATTTAAAAAAAACATGGAAGTGTGGAAGAAAAATGCCAGAAAACAATCCCAGCCATGCTTCACAGAGAAACTTCTATGGCAGTGTTTGCCCGCAAGACGTATGCAGCGGCAGCAGTGAAGAGAATGCATGCAAGAAACATACATTTAGTGCAGCAAGGGTGTCAGAGCTGTGAAACTATAACAAGTCAGTGCTGAATGAGATGGCATTAAGCAGGGTATGGTTGTATTTCTGCTTCTACACTGTATAGGTTTCTTATTATACTGGTGTTGACAGCTTTTGTCCATTTATTCTACTCCTCAGAACTCCTGCAGTTTGTACTACAGCTTCTCACCAAACATTATATCTCACACCTTCGAGCTTGTCCTGGAGGATTATCCCAACCAACCCATCACCGTGTCTCATAGGGATGGCACGTCAGCACAAAAATATCCATTTTTCTCATACCCACGGGCCATAAGATCAGCTACCACGTTGTGGCAGACTACATCCACTTCAACAACTACAACCTCCCCCCCTTGGTGGTGGAACCAACCTTCAGCAGTTCCAACAACAACAGTTAACTATCCTTGGTGGTGGAATCCAACTACAACAACACCAACAACAACAGAAACTTCAACAACTTCAACGACTCCAACAACAACAGTTAGCTACCCTTGGTGGTGGAATCCAACTACAACAACGCCAACTACAACAACGCCAACAACAGTTAATGGGTGGTGGTGGTGGTACCCATATCCATACCAAACCCCCCTGCCAACCACCCCCCCACCCTCTACAACCACCACCCAATATACAACCACGACACCTCCATACTGGTGGTGGAATATGTTCACCACCACCACCACCACTCCTTACTCTGCTCCACTCAGTTCAGTTCCTCTCCAGTTTGTAGTCCAAGGTAAGTTTTTTTACTCAAGTGAGTCTGGTGTTCAACTTTAGCATGCTCCATGTTCCAACATGTGCTGTTATTTGTATGAAATAAAAACCTAATTTTCTTACACTTGCTTTGTAGTTGACTTGCCTGCTCCTTCCTGCACTGAGGGAGAGTATCTTCCCATGTTCCAGCACCCAACGCCAAACCATGGCGAAGTGCTCAGAGTTGCAGTCAACCGTGAACTGAACATCAGAGTCAAGGCTGTTGCCATATATACACTGTAAGGCCATTGCCAAAACCAGTTTATTTCTATGTTCTTGCGAATAATAATAAGTGCTTGCTTGTAGTGTTTAATATGAGACTTTGATATAAATTAATTTATTCTTAGCATTAGCATGTTGCACATTTTGAGAGGGAAATCTCCATAGTGAACCCTTACTAAAGCATAATGCATATTGTAGTTTAAAAGATAAATACTATTTAAAATATGACTTATTCTCCAATAGGTTAAGGAACATCTTTGTCAGTGGGCCTCTGAATGTCACTAAGGATGTCAGCATCAGTGGCACCACTGCTGAAGCTCTCATAAAATGGACCCCTAGAGATGATGACTTGGGTGACCATGTTCCCATCTGCTTCATTGCAGAAAGTGGGTCAGTGTAAGTGGTCAGTTATGCTCTTCAGTGAAGTATTATACTTTACCTTCTCTTTTACGCTCTTCGGCCAAACACCAGAAAGTCGGAAGTGTTGTCTTCTCATGGTTAAATTTTCAGCTAAATTTTCATCTCATTAAAGTTCTAACCCTTTCCTGTTGAACTTTTCAGGTCCACCAACATCTATAACTCTGAAATGAGATGTGTGATTGTTTCTGTTGATCAGACAGCTGGTGGGTATTTGATCTAAATCTCAAAAAATGTTAATCATTATAACCATTTGTCTTCCAACTTAGGGTTTAATTTGTATAACTTGCATTGTGTTGTTTCATTTTGGTAACTAGTATATTCCTTAGGACACATTCAGTTAGAAGCATATTTTGTGTGTGTGTGTGTGTGTGTGTGTGTGTGTGTGTGTGTGTGTGTGTGTATCAGCAAACCATTAATTACTGGCTTCAGTCCTGCTTTGGCAGTTCTTTCTTTACTATATTAAAACCAGTGGGTAATATGCTAATAAAAGTATGGAACTGTGTCCATCCCACTGCTTAGTTGAGGCCAGTGTGTCCTGCACTGACACAGCAATGACAGTGGAGGTAGAAAAGTCCTCCATCCCTGGACTCCATGAGGAAAACCTGCATCTGAATGACCCACTGTGCACTCTGATCTCCAACAGCACCCATGTGGTTGCTACCATGTCCCTGAACTCCTGCGGAACCAAGATTGAGGTAAATTCCCTTAATTCCTCTTGCTGACATATTGCACTTTGGTGGCTCATATTTACAAATGCATTTTTTATGATTTCAGGAGGATGATGAAAACATTGTCTTCAAAAATGAAATCATATCTTTTGATGGTGGGAATGGTGTCATAACCAGGGTAAATGATGTGAAGATTGGCTTCTCGTGCAGCTACCCCAAAAAGGGAAATGTGACTTTTGGATTCAGTGTGCACAAGGGCATCTATGTGTTCACAGAGAATGGCTTTGGCACGTTCACCTTCCAGTTTGAGTTCTTCCACAATAGTCTGTTCAGCAACATGGTTGACCCCAGCACTTACCCAGTGGAAGTGAACCTGGGGGAAATGATCTTTGTGGAAATTGTAGCAAGGAGCCCCCTGCCCAACACTGTGTTGTTTGTGGAGAGCTGCAGGGCCACCCCATATGATGACCCCAATTATCACATCTTCTACAGCATCATTGAGAATGGGTAAGCAAACTTTACAGGGAGAGGAGTGGTACTTCATAGCTATAATATAAATTAAAATAAAATCATGTTAAAAGTCAGTAAAAAGCAAACGAAAGTGGATTAAATGTGATTCTGCCAAAATTTCTTTTCCCAGGTGCACTGTAGATGACACAGTTGCTGTGTACGCAAGCAACCAGACAGAATACAAATTTGGAGTCCAAGCTTTCAAATTCATTGGGCTCCACGATGAGGTAAGTAGTGATGGTGGGAGCAGAGAGACAGAATTGCATTGCTTGATCCCCCGGTTTTGCTTAAGCTAAAAAGCTCTGATTTGCTGTAGGTGTTCATCAGCTGTTCCGTCATCCTGTGCGAAGCCGGAAATCCCAACACCAGGTGTTCTCAGGGTTGTGTCAATACTAGAACGATAACTCCTGGCTACCACCGTTACAAGAGAGCTGCTGTTAAGGAGACGTCCAGCCACTATATTTCCCAGGGGCCTTTGCGTCTCAAGAGGAGCTCAGCTGCGACAGGTAAAAACAGTTGTGTTCTACATCATTTGGAATAAAGAAATATTAAACTTACACAGTTCACTGTTAGATTATTGATAGCACAGAAATAAAAAAATTCACCTTGGTTTCAAAATGTGTTTGAAGATGACGCTTACAGGCTTATAGTTTTCCAACATTCAGTTTAATCTTTATCCATTCCAGTGTCCAGTGTGAGTCTGAACCTAAACATGGTCTTCATTGCCTGGACTTTCCTGGCCATTGCTGGCCTGGTGTGTGGAGTAATAATCTACAGAACCAAGAGGTCAGAGGTCAAATACCAGAAACTTCCATCTTTTGACCTTTGAACAAGGACCCCAGTATTCTTATAGCACCTCAAGATTGCCAGGAATTTTGGTTAAATAAACTAGTAAAGATTAATGCTACCAATCATTTCTTTACTTTAACTATAATTTTTTAAAATATTAGATATTACTGTCTGTGATTTTTTTTTTGTAATACAGTGTGAAAAAATGAATATCTGATGCAATCATGTTTAACAAATAACAGTGTAAGTTTCTACAGAAATTTTCCAGAAAAGCCATGTTTCAGGTGAAAAAGTGAGTAAACCTCTTTGTTGAGTGAGCTGTACTTCTGTTTCCACATGACTGAACAAAGGTATATGATGGTGGCAAAGCGAGAGGCGACAGGTAACTAAACATCACATGGAACCGACTCCTTTCAGTTGTGTTTAATGTCTTTTTAATCTAAAAAAAGTTGATTCATGATTACCTCACTGTATGCTTCCTGTGTGTTTAACCAAAAAAAACCAAAAAAACAAATAAACTGGTTCATTTCCGGCCTTCAAGTCCAATTGCTGCACAATGACACCTGTGCAGTTTAGAGGAGCACCAGGTGATACTACCAGTGAATTTAGTTAACAGAACATGTAAGTTCTTGCATGTTCACCACTCTATTCACTGAAAATTTGTGTTGCCAGAGTTCCAATCTTCCTCTTTCCCCTGGTCATCAGCACTCCGTGTAACACCAGCCCATACAGCCATAAACACAACCACCCACTTTCGTGTTCAGCACCTCCATCCTTTCTGTCACTTCCAACCCCTCTGGCCAACAGACCACCCTGGATTTCACTACCAAGTGAACCAAGTGAGAAAGGAGTTGAGAAGACTTAACCAGCGGAAAGCTGCTGGGCCAAATGCTATTATAGTCTGAAGGATGTTGAAGGTGCATGGAGCAGCTTGCAGATTGCAAGTATGGAAATCCCACTTACTTTCAAGGCATAATGCTTTCTTGGCAACTGGTTCATCAGAAAAGAGTTCAGAAATGTGAGATGTAATTATTATGGAACAAATTCTGAAAATTCCCCCAAGTTCAGTTTACCGTTACTCATCAGTGCAAAAAAATTAGCCTCGTATTTGATCGTCTAAAGGATATTAAATAATTTGTATGCATGAAAACTTGTCAGTTAAAGGCTTGAATCTCAAGGCATAGCTGTTTATCTTCAACATGACCATAAACATTTTGCCTGGTTCCACTTCCCAAGAAAAGACTGCAGGCAGCTTTGAGTGGCTATTAACTTATTGCTCTAAAGTCAAACACCGAAAAGACCCAAGAAAGGGTGGTCCATCTACACCAAAATTCCATCTCAACTAAAACTTCTACATGCCGGTGCTGTGAGCACATCTGTGACGAAATGATTCTTACGGATAAACCATCTGTTATGAGCTTCCATATTCAGCCAACACGTTCTTCATTTGCATTTATTCATTTAGTTGATGCTTTTCTAAAATATGACTTACATCGGTAAGATACTTACAGCAATTTACCCATTTATACAGCCTCAGTAATTTACTATGGCAATTTTTACCAGAGGCAGCTACTAAAATAAAATGTATCAGCAAATGGAAGGTAGCAGACAAACAAGTGTGTATAAGCTCTCCAGCTGCTTATGGACTTTTGTTTAAACCAAGTTACAAATTTGAAGAAAATCATCAAATAAAGTAATAAATGTAAATTGATGTACTAGCAATAGAGGTAAAATTTTCCAGCTTGTCAATGTTTCCCTTTATTAAATGCTCCCTAAATAAAATGAAGGGCAGGGATGTCAGTGGAACAAAAAAGAAGAGCGTATATTAAGTGTATAAGAAAACTTCGCCCAGCCAATATTTCTGACCAACATTAGAATGCAGAGATCATTTGTGAGCAGGCCTGATACAAGCATCTTCCGTACGCTTCTGTTTGAACCTTTCAGCAGCCAGTGTTTCCCCATCTGAACTTCAAGAAACAGACAATGGGTCCTGTTGACTGGAGGATCACTTCCCTGATCCTTTTCAACATCTTCTCTGTCTAACAGCTTTCATCTGGAATAATATGTTCACTTCATGGAAAATAATTCACAGAAGGGTTTTCATTTCCCAGAAACTATATTACTGTGCTCTTGAATGTTCATCTGTTCCTGGCTCACAGCTAATGAATCCAAACCAGATAGACAAGATTGTCAATCATGGTACTCGTGCTTCAGCGGTGGGCCAAGATGACAACGGTGTCACTTTGCTGCCTGGCCAGACCCAAATGCTGTAGGTTGCCATGGACCATAACTCAGCAAAACCAACCCATGCCAGATCCATGAATTCTGCTCATTGTCCTGACTGACATTTAGGTAACAAACCACAAACCACAGAATGGTTGGAATATGACAAGTGTGACTCCTTTTCAACGTGGCACTTTCTGCTCAAGTGATTTTCTTGAACTTGTAGGAAATAGGAACCATTATTCCTTATGTGTTGTGGAGAAAGTGCCACAGAAGGTTTGTTCTTCATTATTAAGCCACCTTTCTGCCATCTTCCAGCGGACATTCAAATTCTGACCTTTGAGCTCCTTTAACCCCACATTCATTGCATCTTTATTTATCAGCTCAAGTGCTTGACAACCAAAGGTGCTGCGAGGCATCAGTTGTGATGTTTTTATAACCTGCAGCTTTTTTTGCTCTTCAAGCTTTCACACAGCAAAGCATCATGAAAACAGCTGAGCACACCTTCAGATGCAGTCTTAATGATGGGTCAGACCCTAGATTCTGTGGGATCCTGCATGCTGTAGTCTCACAAAAAATAATGTTTTGTATTATAATGCTGTCAGCATGATCTGTTAAAATGATAAGGAAATGCAACAAAAATCAAAGCATAATCAGATATTTTGTAGCAAAATTTCTGAAATAAATAATGTTCCTTCCACCCTGAGATGGACTAGGGTCCTGTACAAGGATTGTTTCATAGCCAAGCATCCAGTCATTCTGAAATAGGCTCCAGACCCCCACAACCCTGACCAGGATAAAGCAGTTAACAAAAACAGATCTATGGATGGATAAGCTTCCCTATCAAAGGCGATAATTTATTCTAATTTAAAGAGTTTCCTCATTCTAAGCAGTTATGTTTGCCCTCCATCATAATGCACAACTGTTCTGTTCCCCAGAGTATAAAACCGCAGCCCTGTCTCCACCACAGGCTCACAGGCTCACAGGCTCTTACCATAATGTACATCCCCGTGTTCCTGCTACTGCTCAAGATCATATCTGCTTCCCACTATTATGGGGGTTTCTTGACCTTCACCCCCAAAGGACTCAACCCTGATGGATCTCTCATGGTGAGACATGCGCCTTTTTATTCCTTTTCCGCACACACTACGCTACATCCTTTTGAATAAACTGATTGTATTTGCATATTGATCCCAAGATTTTAGCTGTTTTCAAAGCTTGGTGTCTTTGTCACATAAAAACCATTTTATTTGCACAGGATAACTTCAGAACTACCAATAGAAGAAACTTTTAAAATGATTGCTGGTTAGACACACTTTTAACATAGAAAATCCAAAAAATGACTAGATGGGACTATTTTTTCCTCTATTAAAATAATTAAGTGAACGTCACAAAACAAGGTTTTTCACATTAACATCTTTCGCTGTTCATTTTAAAGCCATTGCTGCTAAAGCTGAACCCACCACTGAGCACAGCCAGTCACTCACATAACAGTTGATAAAAACACTGATAGAAAAATCTTCTTATAAAATATTAAAGAATTTTAATATCATTTCCTTTAAAAGTTTTACTGACAGCTTATGGGATGCCCCAAGTAATAAACATTCCTGTATCTGTTTATTGTCTTTAGTTCTACTAAATGAAATGCTACAAATCCTCTTACATTAATTGAAAATAAAACATTCATAAATCTTACACAGCACTGGAATGCCATAATAATTCTGCATTAAAATTAAAATTTACACTTAATGTCAGCTTCAGCTCAGAGGGCACACCAAAAATATCTTAAAATTTTGTACCTTTTAGAGGTTTTTCCCATTTAACCTTTTCCCCAAAAGCAATGTCGCTGATGTACAGAAGAAACCCCATTATAAGATGTTGCCACTACCATGGTTACCAGAAGGTACTGTGATCTTTGAAGGAACTTTGGTTCCATGTTCTAAGTAATAAGTTAAACATTCTCTTTATTTCTACCTTTCATCAATAAGAAAACCTCTTGTTGGCTTCTTGTGGGTCACAGTTACCTTTGCACTATGCAACCCAGAAACCTTCTTGAAAATTTTACAGCAGCAGCTGATTTTATTTAACACTATTCAGTTCACTGAAACTGTTTTATTTTCATTAAATATTGTTGGCTGCAAGATTTCAAATAAGTAAGTAAAGTCTGACACAATTTCTCCTGATTTCAACATTTCAAAGCTTAAATTTCAGCAAGGGGGTGTAAACTTTGGTTACCCACTGCAGTGCTTCATTCAGTTAATGCTGCCAAAACAGCTCAGCTTTTTGCAGCAATGTTTGATCAGATGCTTGAGCATTAAAAATTGGATTTCAGGTGAACATCATCTACAGAGAAGCCTACCATAATTGTTATCCACAATTCATGTGGTTCTGCTACAGCGGGAACTGTGGCAGCAACACCAGGATGGTAAGTGGGCAAGTAGCTTCCTATCCAGGTCCTACATATACCTGGTGCCAGATGGAAACCATTGTGACCAAGAAAATCCCAACAGATTTGCCGTTTGAGCTGCGGTAAGTTTGTGAGCATGGAGAGAATCCTGAACTCGCTGAAGGAAGCGATTAACTGAATTTACTGATGGTTTGGTTTTATAAATTTTATTACAGAGAAGCGAGCTGTTGCTGGATATATGCCCCAAATAACAACCAACAGTGGATCCTCTTTACGCACATTGATCTTGGCACCCGGTCCGATACTGGGAAGCCCAACTCATCCCCAGTCACCACAATCCCACCCTTTATCCGGTAAGGTTGGGTACAGCAGCCTTAACCCTAACCCTAATCCTGCGTTCCCTCGACAGCTCCTCCAAGGGACCTCAACAAACCAGTTTAGTACCTTCTTCTCTTCTGGTCCTGGGTCTGTTGCTATAGCTTTGATTTCTGTTTTTTTTTTTACTGTTAATTCAGTGTCCTTCAGAACTGCCCACAAAAAATCTATCTCTTGGCGCATGACCCAGACGGAGACCACGTGAGATGCAGATATGGAAATATAATAAACAAAGAGTGTGGGACTTGTTACCAAGACCCCGATTTCTTCCTGGATGAGGTAAGATCACCCTGTAATATTTGTTTACATTTATTCATCTAGCAAACACTTTCAACATATTCATGCAAATATTGTTCCAGCGTGAATGTTTATCTCAAAAAAATTGCAAAAAAATTAAAACTATTAGCTCCTTCTTATTGGATACATGCTGTTTTAATTTTTATTTGCCCCGGTAGGTACAGTAGATCAAGGACAATTGCTGACATTAAATAAGGAATTAATCGGAACTTTTTGGAAAAATGACCAAGTAAAAGGCCCATTCTTCATCTGATCATGCTGGCATTTGACTGTGTCAGTGTTATAGGTTTGAGATTCTGACTGTATACATATGAATTCTCAATAACCCCCCCCGTGCCCGCCCATCTAGAATGCCTGCACTTTGAGCTACAAATTCTCCAACATTTACGGCCCTCATATTTTTGAGTTGGTCCTGGAAGACTACCCCACACAGCCCATTACAGTGTCTCACATGGACGGCACATCGTCCCAGAAATCTCCGTTCTCTGCGAGCAGCTCTCCAAATGTCTCTCTATCCAGTCCACTGAGTGAGATTCCCCTGCAGTTTGTAGTTGTGGGTGAGGCTGTTATTGATCTTTTTCACGTTGGTGATCTGGAACTTGACATTTTGCTTTTCTTTGTGAACACCGTTGCAAGCAGACTTTGTTAAAGACTAACTTAAACCTTTGCCTTTCAGTTGACTCGGCATCTCCTTCGTGTACTGACGGAGAATATATTCCCAAATTTGTGTCTCCTACTCCCACTAATGGAGCACTTATCAGAGCAATGGTGAACAAAGAAATGAGAATCACAATTAATGCAACAGCCATGTATTCAACGTAAGGCAACCAAGCTAAAGGGGTTACATAGATTATAGTTTTTTTTTTTTTTTTTTTAAATTAAAATATCATTTATTGTAGATAAAAGTGGGAAATGTTATTTTCGCAAAGGTTGAGTGCCATCTCCGTCAGCGGGCCCCTGAATATGACACAGTACTTCACCATCTATAGTCACTATGCTGAAGCTGTGATAAAATGGATGCCGACAAATGATGACCTTGGTGATGATGTTCCCATCTGCTTCATAGCTCAGAGTACATATGGGTAAGTCATTCTATTTGTCCTCCTCCTTTGGAGTAACACACATTTCTCCTCCACATGTTCTTCTCATATTTGTTTCAAAATGTTCAGCTGCGTTATGTGTGGAATCAGATGAGTTTTGTATTTCAAATCCTTTTTAACTTTCCAGAGTCAGCACCTTCAACTCTGAGATGAGATGTGTCGCTATCGTTGTTGTCCACAGTGTTGGTCAGTACTGAATCATGGCCGAGACACCAGTGTCTGGTCTTTGAGATGTCGCCATCTGTGAACTGGAGCTCCTTAGCTAGTTTTGGGTTATGGCTTTGCCATTTCACCTTCCTCACCAAATACTATGGCTATCCTTGTCCTGTTATGTGTTGTTTCCCCACTGATAAATTCTATAACAACTGCAGTTGTGCGCTGCTGCTGAGGTTGTGCTCCTCTTTGGACATAACAGCAGAAGAAGCTAGATGAACTTGGTGGCACTTTATAGACAACCTTGATCGTGATAAGCTTAGACCCACTGAGATTCTGCACATGGGACCCATTGCTTTGTTCCTTATCCCCATTACATCTATGGTCCCTGCTTTCACATCATCACCATTCTAGTCACAAATACTTCAAATACACTGATATTACCATCGATAAATCAAATTCTGTACAGCATGGTTTGCTATTTTAGCCCTGCATCAGCAGTCAGTTTGATCCAACAATAAATTCTATTAAATTTTCTTAAATTAAAATAACGTGTTGCTCACACTGCACAGGTGAAGCAAGTGTGTCCTGCACAGAGACGACAATGACAGTGGAGGTGGACAAGTCCTCCGTCCCTGGACTCCATGTAGAAAATCTACATTTGAATGATCCACTGTGCACTCTGACCTCCAACAGCACCCATGTGGTTGGTACCATGTACCTGAACTCCTGTGGCACTCAGATGGAGGTGAATTCCTTTCTTTCTAGTGGTTTGGCCAAAAATGTAGCATTTTAATGCCTGATGTTTACATATATGTATGTGTTTCATTTTCATTTTAGGAGAACAATGACACCATTACCTTCAAAAATGAAATTATATCCTTTGATGGTGGAAGTGGCATCATATCAAGGACAAATGACGTGAGGATTGGTTTCTCCTGCAACTACCTCAAAAGGGGCCAGGCATATTTTGAGTTCACTGTACACAAGATTCCCTTTGTGTTCACGGAGCAAGGATTTGGCACGTTCACCTTCCAGTTTGAGTTTTTCCACAACAGTTTGTTCAACAGCATGGTGGACCCCAGCACTTACCCAGTGGAAGTGAACCTGGGGGAGATGATCTTTCTGGAAATTGTAGCAAGGAGCCCTCTACCCAACACTGTGCTGTTTGTGGAGAGCTGCAGGGCCACTCCATATGATGACCATAACTACCCTGTTTTCTACAGCATCATTGAGAACGGGTAAGCAAACTGTACAGGGAGAGCAGCTTCCTGCACAGTGCTACTTTAAAAAGGTATACTGTTAAAAAGTATGGCATAATTTGTGCTGGAGTGGATGTGGTTCTCAGACTCTGTTTTCCTAGGTGCACACGTGATGACACAGTTGTTGTGTATGCAAGCAACCAAACCATGTACAGATTTGGAATGGAGGTTTTCAAATTCATTGGGCTCCACGATGAAGTAAGTAGTGATGATGGGAGCAGAGAGACCAAATCGCACTGCTTGATCCCCCCGGTTTTTGCTTAAGCTAAAAAGCTCTGATTTGCTGTAGGTGTACATCAGCTGTTCCGTCATCCTGTGCAAAGCCGGAAATCCCAACACGAGGTGTTCTCAGGGTTGTGTCAATACCACCACCACGGCTGCTGGCCACCACCGTCGCAAAAGAGCAGAGATTGCTGAGACCTCCACACACTACATTTCCCAGGGGCCTTTGCGACTCAAGAGGAACTCAGCTGCTACAGGTACAAATTATTGTACAGAACACCAGTGTAACTTTATGTATCCTAACAATTGTATCAAATTAAAGAAATATTTATAATGCATAATTCATAGTTAGAAATAAAAAGTCATGCTGAATTGAGTATGTTTTCAGATATAAGGCTCATGCAACCTTGCAAGCAATCTCAGAATGTTTATCCATTCCAGATTTCAGTGTGAGTTTGAATTTGAACGGCGTCTTCATTGCTGGAACCTTTCTGACTGCCGCTGGCCTGGTGTGTGCAGCATTAATCTACAGGACCGTGAGGTCAAAGGTCAAATACCAGAAACTTCCTTCCTCTGATTTTTAAGCAGTGACTCCTGCTAAAAGGTGTAAATCTGGTTTCTAAAATATCTTTCCGCAAAATGAATTAATGATGACGAAACAGCAGTTTTAACTGCTAATCAATTGCAAATTTGTAAAATAAAACTTCTTTTTTTATTTTTCATATTTCTGCCAGGGATTTTGCCTGCAAAGCGTTTGCATTGTGGGACAGAGGGAGGCAACAATAAGACTGCATTGGTCAAGCATGTTTGCATGTGTAATGACTTTTTGTCTTAGTGTTCATTAGATTTTGTTTAACACAGATCTGCCGCAATTCACTGTATTTCTTTTGTGCATTAATATAATAATACGTCTGAATCGAAATTGAATAATTAATAGTATGACTGGGAGGATCCTGTTGTTGAAGTTATATTCAGTGAAAAAGTCAAAATTGTAATGCATATATTGCTGTTTAATATTTATTGAGATGTGTTTGTTTCGACAATAAATTAGTTGTTTTGGAACTTGGTCTGAGTCAGCATTGAGTGTGTGAACAGAAGAGTGTGTCTCACTTTGAGAGATCCATCAGGGTTGTGTCCTTTAAGGGTGAAGGTTATGGAGCTGCAACAGTGGGATGCGTAGGTGCTGGAGACCAGCAGCAGGAACATGGAGATGAGCATCATGGTAAGAGCTGCACAGTGAGTCAGTGGTGGAGACAAGGCTGGACTTTTATACGATAGTCTCTGGAAGAGAAAGGAAGGTCCTCTTTTGCTGTAGAGATAAAATGCAATGGAATGGAATGAGGAAATGTTCTAAAAATGTGTTTAAAGGAATAATTCTTACTAAGGTATTTCTTGTTTTCCTCTGAACGTGCAAAACAGTGGAGCCCTGTACCAAATTTTCTGGAACAAAAGAAAAGAAAGTGCAAAGTGAGGGTCCTGTACTACTGCTGCTGCATTGGTGTAAATCCACCACATGCTGCTTACCTACAAGTAACATGGGAGTACAAAAGTTCAGAAGCAGCTTTTACATGATATCTATGCAACAAATCATATCTAGGAAGTTTATTCTGAGGTTTTGTATGAAGCCCAGATACACTGTTCAAGTGGATTCCACCATTTCTAGTTAAATGTTGTCAGTTATTTTACAGTGAAAAATAACCCAGTAAGACCTCATGAGCCTAGTGTGGGCCTTTACAGTAATTATAGAACAACAGGCAACTGGCAGAAAGGCCTTTACCTTTGCATTGTTCATTATTCATTATTCTCTGAATTTGGCCCTTATTTCATATTATGCATGCATATGTATATGTTATTGTATATTTCTGGAATTTTCTAGAAGGTCCAAATGCTGTGCAATCCTGAAAAGTAATGTACAGGTAAACCCTGACTTATGCAGTATTCGTTCCTAAAAAAGTGGCACATATTGAAATTGCGTATACCTGGATGCTATTTTACACCATTTCAAAGTGGAAAAAACAATGACCCCAGCCCATTTGATAACCCCCAAGCCATCTTTCCCAAATTTCACCGAAGAACTGTAAAACACCTGGCAGCAACACGGGCAGGAACAGCAACATTTAGCATAAATTTTATCACAAAAGAGTTTGTGAAATGAAAATTTTTAAATAAAGCAATTGACTCTATGAACTTTTACTGTGCTCACCAATGGTAAGAACAGCAAGCCTGGCTTGCAGCGGTCATTCCAGTTCATCCCAAAGGTTTTCAGTGGGGTTGAGGTCAGGGCTCTGTGCAGCCACCATTAAAAATCACACTGTTGAAAGGCTTGTGTTTTGATTTTTATTTCTATTTTAGTTTTATTTCACCTTCTCTTACGTTTCCTGTGTACATTACAAAAACATGTGTTTCATTTTTTAACCAAACCTGCTGTAGTACAGCGATTTATCTTTGGCTTGGAGAAATACAATATGTTAGCCATACATACTCATACACCACCATTGGAACACATTGTTCGAGTGCCTTTAGCTCTGAGTTAGACTGGACGTTCAAAGATGACTGTTACGGATGTGGATAGTTGTTATATACAGTAGCTGTTACAGATGCCAGTAGCACAAATGATCTCATGTTCTTTCGGTTCTTTCAAAATGCTTGAGTATTTCAAACCTTTCCTCAATCAGTAAAGCTGTTCTTTTACATCTGAACCTGAAATATTATCACCAGCACATTCTTTTCACTTTCATTTGGGGGGGGGGGGCAGCACGCTTAAGCAAAAACCATGAGCGAATCGTGTAGGAGGCAATTCGTGATGTGAAAACACGAGGTGTAGGAGAACTTACTGTATAGCCGCTCAGCTGTAAGACATAGCAGATGAGTGTGGTCGAGGAGCAGGAGATGAAGGGAGCAGCAGAGAAAAGTGCATGCAGTTGTAGTCCAAGACCACAGCACTGCAGTCCAAAGGAAGCGACCCCCAGAGGGGCATCAAATGATGTAATCTATCTCGGAGTAGAGGGTCTCAGTCAGGTCCTCTTCGCTAGAAGAGCTCTGCTGCGGGAGGCACAAGGAGCCTCGTCTGTTGAAACACAGAAGGTTTGTACCGTCAGAAGCATAAATTTTTTGCATCTTGTAAGGCTCTCCACACATTTGCTGCCTTTACAGACACAATTACACCATTCAGAGCCAGTTTCTGCATTCACAATGTATAATTTTATAACAAAACTATCTTCAAAATATGTGATGAAAAAGAAAGAGTACAGAATAGTAGCAAAGCAATAGAAAAGAGTACTTTGTGATGTACATGACGTACATGATGTGGGTAGTGTTTAAATATCAGGTGGCACAGGGTGGACAGGTGTGTCCATGTCTCACCCAAGCGGCTGGCACTGCAGTCCTGTGGCGCATGGGCACAGCTCCTGTGGTCCCTCCTCCTTTGGGTCCCAGCTCAGCAGCGCCATCAGGTGGTTGGGGTGGCTTCTGCACCGCTCATGTTCCAATGCCCGTTCCATACACACAGGAAGCAGCAGGCCTATGAGTTGGGAAAAAGTTAGTGCATTTTGCAAGCAGCTAAATTTAGCCTAATTCACTGTAACACAAGTTTTAACTAAAACCTAAAAGACCAGGATTGAACATCTCTGAAATCAATGAAATGACTATAGCAAAAAAAGCAGAAAGAAAACTTCCCGTTGGTTTAAATTTTTTTCAAAAACACAAAAAGATATAGAAGTTAAGACAGTGAAAGTTAAACTGCACACAACACACTGTGCATTGAACTGAGGAAGTTCCTAACCCCCCCCCCCCCCCAGCAGGAGAACAGGCTCTATACCATGAAGATGTTCCATAATACTTAATTCCGGGGCATATGAGTGAGTGCAAAAGCAGTTGTAGGAGCTTCCCACCCTTGTGAAAGGCACAGCAGAGCTTGGGGCTGCAGTCACTCTGATACTGGCAGATGGTCCCCGACTCTCCCTTGGTGCTGTTGTCACTGCACCGGCCCCACCAGCACAGCTGAGCCCCACAGCACTGCTCATCACTGCTGCACACCTGAAGTTCACACAAACACACATTTACTGTAGTACCTGCATTACTGCTGCACAAGTGTTTGTGAAAAATGGAGCTTTGTGTGAAATGGAAATCTATCTAAGTATCTATTGACTATGGAAACAGCACAACAGAAGGTAAACTTGGGCGGTAAACAGGTTTTACTGTACACATAACATACACATGCAACGGCACAGTCATAGCACAGCACAGACCAGTGAAGAACCACACTGCAGTGGCATCAAATCTGTTTTTTTAGTTTGTTCTGTGTGTAAGTGTGTGTGTGTGTGTGTGGTGCAGCATCCCTACCTTCTGCACAGCCTTGCAAGGAAGACACTTAGAGTGGGGCATCTCATGCTGACAGTAGTGGTCGTCCTCGCAGTCCTTGTTGACCGTGCACTCCTGTAGAGAGATTGCAGTCAGTGACAATGCAGATGAGGATAGCAGGCTAATGGACAGACCACCACATGGACAGTTATGTAGACATTATGTACCATGGATGAACTGTATTATGGACACTATGTGTAATGGATGGGCTACAGTGTGGACAGTGTGTGTATGCTAGACAGTGTGTGCAGAGCTACTGAGAGACTGCATGTCCCCAGTGTGTGTAGTCCCACTAAGACTAAAACAGGAATAGGGACAGCTTTGTGTGCCCTAGTGTCCATCAGGATAAATGGTGGACATAACTAGAACAGCCCTCATATCCCCGTGTACCACAGGGGACACACAGTCAGCTGGCTCATTTTGTGACCAAGGTCACTGCGTGATCGATATGTCCACACACACACACCCATCCCTGGAAACAATCTGCCTCCTTGCAGGCTGCTGATTCAGCTCCCGTGGAGGACGCAGGAGGTACAAACAGGCCAGCTGTTCTCCATTGTCCTTCTGCAGGAGGACATGGACTGAACCTCCAACAGACCATAAGCTCTGCATTTTACCATCGGGAATCATTCAGTGTCAAACGTCAACTATCATGGCAACAGTGGTGACAGAAAGGTGACAGTGACCCAAGTAGCTACACTCGGGGTGTCTCAGGACATACAGCAAACCAGTTGCACTCACATGACTGATGTCTGTCTCCTGGCCTTCTGACTGGATGAGGGTTCCAGAAAAGTGGGTGGCTCCTGTTTTATTGTCCATGCCCTGGAAACAAATGGTTTGATGTTAGGTTGGACACTTCTGTGTGCTGTAGGGCCCAGATTGTCCAACATTTGGGGTAAGCTATTAGAAACAGACGTACATGAACATGTAATGCTGTTTACGTGGAGTAACATGCGCACACACATATACACACAGATGGGACACAGCTCCTGTACCTCGTCCATCTTCTCGACAGTGTAGATTGTCTTATTTCCAAGCTGTATGAGAGAGATGTTCTCTTTGTGTGTGTCCTGTGTCCCCCTCAAGCTCTCATTTTCCACCTGGAAAACGCACAATGTCTAAATAATCCACCATATAGACCCCCCCCCCCCCAAACCATGACGTGAAACAGAGAAGCTGAGATTAATAAATAAAAACAAATACAGAGTGGACAGTGAGCCAGGGCACTCCACACTAGAGTCCATCCATACACACATTTGCTGGAAACACCCCCATTGTAAAATGAATGCCCAAATTCGGCATGAAAATACCAGATATGTCCACAGGAACTGAGAATGATGGGTTCTCACCCTGTACTCGTGCTCTTCCAAACGATACTCAGTCTGCTCCACCATCAGCATCCCTCCCTCCTGCAACGGCAGGGCCCCCTTTGTCTCAGGGGCGTGAGGGACATCGGAGCCCAGCACCCCCATCAGACTCAGCAGGAGAAGAACAACAGCAAAGCGCATGATGGCCACCTGGGAAGGCGATGCCCCGAAACACCCCTGTGGACTGCAGAGGAGCCAGAGAACAGGTTCAGCGCAATGCAGTTACACTGCAAGGACAGTGCAGTTACAATGCAGATGCTGTGTAGACACACGGCACTTATTCTGCTGACACAGTGTAAATACAGTCCCGGTGTCCTGCAGATACACTGCAGACGCAGTGTAAATACATTGCAGATACTTTACCAGCACTTCAGCTGCATTGCAGAAATGCTGCAGATGCACTGTAAATACTCTACACATACAGTACATAAAAGGCAAATACACTGTAAATGTACCACAGACCTACTGTAAATACACTGTAGAGACAGTTGCATGATGCACGCCCCTGTGCGGGACAGAAAGTGCCAAGTTTTCATCAGCTGTTTCCAGCATAAGGGAACCACAGAACAATAGAATAGAACAATAGAAGAGAAATAGGACAAAAAAATTCGGAACTGCAGCAGTCAGGAGGCTTGCAACGATGTGCGAAACGTTACCTGCCGCCGTATCTTCCGAGAGAGGAGGTCACTCACCTGCGCAAAACGGGGAAAGAAGCCTAACGGCAGAGAGACGGAAATACAGTCCGTGGGGGGGGGGCGTGACGAAAGCTGGATCGATGACGCAGTGATGACGCATAAACAGGGCGATGGATGAACCTGAATGTTTTTGAACTCAGCCAAATATGTTTGCATGGAAATGACAGATATTTTCCACAAAGCAGCATAAATCACAGCTGATGTCGCGGATGCGGAGCTCAGCCTCTTCCGAAGCAGCGCCCGCGTCACCCCCGCGGTTCCGCTTCTCCGTTTGGGTCCAGTTCTGCTTTAGTGCTCCCTGCAGACCCAGGGCAGAACCGCAGGGGTTGGGACAGCGGGACGCGGGGTTCGGGGTTTGTCCCAAAAACCCGCAGCGCAAGATGCCGTCCTCGTTACCATGGCAGCGTATCAGGGTAGAAGTGCGGTTTAAACGCGTGAGCTGTGATGGTTTCGCAGCTTGTGGGTTCGCCTGCGCAGAAGGAGCAAGGTTGCCCCCCACAGACTGTCTAGAACATTCCCCATGTCCCACTCCCGTGTTGCTCATTCTCAGGTGGGTGAACAGGTGCATGGTTTTGACCCAAAGCTCAGTGTCTCCATTTGTCTGTGATCCAAGTGGGCTCAACCTAAGGTTTCCCTTGAGCAGGTGATGCGTAGGTGCTTCCATGGGTGCGTTCGCTTCTGCCCTTGCTGCTGCAGTCAGCGCAGTCCACGCTGCTCCATACCTGGAAAGCCACTGGATTTTCTCAGCCGATCCCACCCACATCCCAACAGAGCAACACCTTCAGCATCAGCACCTCTGTGATCCCTGCTTTCCAGTCAGCTGTGGTCGCCAGTCAGCAGCATCAAGTTCCTTGGAGTGCACATAGCAGAAGACCTCACCTGGACACTCAACACCACCTCCATCGTAAAAAAAAGCCCAGCGGCATCTCCGCTTCCTGCAGAGACTGAAGAAAGCCAGCCTGCCTTCTTCCATTCTCTCCATCTTCTATAGAGGAACTATAGAAAGCATCCTCTGCAGCGGCATTATTGTCTGGCTGACCGCAAGACCCTCCAGCGCCTGGTGAAGACAGCTAAGAAGATCAAACTTTTCGAAAAATAGTGTCAGCAGCAGTAGAGCCACAACCATTGCTGCTGACCCGGACCACCTCTCCCGTGCCCTGTTTACCCTCTTACCATCCAAAAGAAGGTACCGGAGCATCCAGGCAAAAACCACCAGGCTCTGCAACAACTTCATTCCTCAGGCAGTCAGGCTCCTCAATGGCCTGAAGCTCACCCATGCTCCCCTCCACCACCGGGAATTACCCTGCTGCCTAGGGTCCAACCACCTCCTCCCCCAACCACACAAATGACTGCACAGTAACTTTAAGTCTGTGTTTACCTGGACATTACTGCACCGATTTTTATTATTTATTTATTGTACGTATTTGCACAGTTTTTTTTTTTTTGCACCCCCAGAGACACAACATTTTGTACCTGTATATGGACAGGTTGACAGGTAAAAACTCTCAGTGACACACATTCGCAGAGTTAATGGAGGCCAGAGGCTGATAGCTACAGAGGACTTAGATGCCCCTCATTCCCAGCCTTTGCTGCAAGACTTCCTATGATACTTGAGCTTCAGCAACTTTGGCTGCTGGTCCTCCAGGTGTCTAAGGCCATTAGTGATGCCACACACAGGTCAAGAATGTGTTCAAGTTGGGTTGTCGAGAATATAGCGCATGTCTGGCCTCATTGTCTTCATTGTCTGCATAGCAAAAATATTTTGTGTGCAACACATTCTAATCCACAGTGGAATTTCATATGCATCTGCTTTTGAAAGCACAAAAGAAAACTTTTGTGCTGTAGTGGGTGGAAAGCACATGATTCCCCCGCCTCTCTCTCTCTCTCTCTCTCTCAGACCCTATTTCTCCTGCTCTTTCTTTATTTTTTCTCTCTAGTTTTTCTGCTTCTCACACACTATCCCTTATCTCTCTGTTTTGCTCTCACTCTCTCTCTCTCTCCCTCCCTACATTTCACTTTCCACTTTTCACTTCCCAACTGTACCGCTTGAGCCACTAGGATTATGCATTTTGTCTGCAGGTGTCAGGTAGATTTAAATGAGCTGTTGGATCCTCCTTCCAGAAAGTGCACAGGACCCTGGAGCACTTTGGCACTGAAGAATAATGCAAGTCAGCGAGTGACTCTCTGAAGTCTCTGCTTATTTAACTAATGTGCAAGTGTTTTGGACTTCCACACCTGGGACAGTGTTACCCTGTTCAAACAACAGAAGCCCCACCTCCTGAGGCAGCTGATTCTGAGTCACACACTCAGGGAGGTGCCAAGGTGTTTGGTTATGACCGTGGCCAAGTCACTCGGCTCCATCTTCCCACTGTTTCTCTTCGGTCCGACCGCCAGGATATCACCCAACTTGGCTGACTGATGGCCCTCATGCAGCGCAATGGTGAGTTTTGTGCCCAGTAGTGATTGACTCCAAATCCTACTTGGGTACAGGCATCATTTTACACTATGAAAACAGCAAAATCGGAATCAGAAAGGTGGTCAACATCTGGGTTGTTTGGGCTCAGGGCTCTGACTTTATTTTTCCACCAAAGCCTTTCCAAAATGTCTAATTCGCATGGGTGAGTAGGAAGGAGAGTAGACATTTTAGGATTCTGGGGAACCATGATTGTTTGTTGAAGGAGTCCAAATGCATCCTGGAGACTTCCAGCTTGTACACTTACATATTCTACCACTTTCCAAGATCTTTCTGTTCATGCACAGTCCATGCACAGTCCACATTGTGTCGCTTTGTTACATATGCTGTGTATCTGCATTTCTATCTTACGTAGTCTGAGCAGGATGTTCTTCTCGAACTTTTCTCATTTCTATTCCATTGCAAGTGCTCTGAAAAAAAACCAAACACGCAAGTGTCTGATGTTCTGAGAAGGAGCACGGCTCCATGGTGTGTTGACTGCATGGCCAGAGTTACATCAGCTTTGCCATTGTTTCATTTCCAGCCTCTTTGTGCATTTTTGGTCTTGCAGGAATTCTTGTTGAAATCCAAATCTGTGTTTCTCAGCTCTTTGGTCATTTGTATGCATCTCCCTTTTTATGAGTAGAAATTAAACGTTGCCACCTCAACAACTTGGTTGTCTGTGAAAAACAGACATTTTTATGCTCCTCTGGGTTGATACCCTATAGAGGAGAAAAAGCACCCCTCCTTTCTTAGAGGTGTTCTAATAAGGAACCTCAACAAAGGCTGAAGATGACCTCACTGATACTTCTGCCTGCCCTTCTGACCACCCGGTGTTTGTGACCCAGTTCTGATGGTAGATTTAGGTCATAGCCACTGAGCTTAAAGCACTGCTGCTGGGATCAGCGTTTCAGTGGGTAATTAGCAGCCGTTCGCCGCTTGACATGTAGGCAGTGTGAAGCAGACAGCATCCACATGAAGTCCAGGAGCTTCTCAAAGTGTCCAGGGTTTCATCAAAGCCAGGTAGCTTAAACTGTTAGATGATTTGGCTTTTTCTACCGACTACCCTCTGTTCAGCTGCTGCTTGGATAGCTGATTTCTGCTGTGAGAAGTCTGTTTTTCCAGTATTTGGATCAGAAAGTACGAACATCCTGAAGTTGGTAGATCGTGGATTCATAAAGGGAGCTGGAGATCTTTCCGTTTCCTTAATGCCATGCTCCTCCAAATGTGGAAAGTGCTTTGTTCAAGGATTGCATGACCCTGAGGAGATTTCAGATGAGACTGCAGAACCCGATCACTGCAAGACTTTGAAGAGCTCACACTGACACTGTAAGAGCTGGGTCTCAAAGTGATCTCTTCCTTGTGATGTTCTGGCCCAAGTTCTGCTCCAGTGCTCATGTTACTGAAGATCTTGGATGCCATAAGAAAAACTCCTTGGTACAGTTATCTGCTGCAGTTTTACCACTCAGATTCACCACTATCTTTGTCGACAGAGGTTTTGTCGGTTTTATTTTCATCGATTATGTGAAGTCTTCAACTGCTTGTTTTAACTTAAGTTAACCGAGTAGCAGATCTGAATTTAATGCAGCTAATTTAATTTATAACCTAAATTCTTCCTTTTATGCTTCATTCCTTTGAAATTAGATTTATAAGTAGAGAAACAGGTGAAAGGATTGTAAGAAGTTTCAAGGTAAAAACATTTGAATGGTTTTAGCTGCTGTGTCTGCGTTACTAACTCAGTGTGTAGAGCTGCTGCTTCACAGTGCCTCACAGTCCTGTATGGAGTATGCATGTTCTCACCACGTTCATGCAGGTTTCCTCATGGCGTTAAAGTCTAAAGACATGCATGTTTACCCTGCAAAGAGCTGGAGTCTGATCCAAACCGTACCAGGAATAGGGTAGCATCCCATGCTTCCAAGTTAAGCTGTGGACCTCCGGCACCCTGACTTGAACAACCTGTTATCAATTACGAATGAATGATGATTATGTATGCAGGCTTTCATAAACAATACACGGACAAATTAAAATGATATACACTGCCCGTCCAAAAAAAAAAGTCACGCACTCTAATATTTCATCGGACCACCTTTAGCTTTATGACACGCATTCACCGTGACACCTTTTCAATAAGCTTATGCAATGTCACAACATTTATTTCCATCCAGAGTTGCGTTAATTTTTCGCCAAGATCTTGTATTGATGATGAGAGAGTCGAGCCGCTGCGTAAAGTCTTTTCCAGCAGATCCCAAAGATTCTCAATGGGGTTAAGGTGTGGACTCTGTGGTGGCCGATCCATGTGTGAAAATGATGTCTCTCTCATGCTCCCTGAAGCACTCTTTCACAATTTGAGCCCCATGAATCCTGGCATTGTCATCTTGGGATATGAAGAAAAAATCCATTGATGGAAAAACCTGCTCATTCAGTATATTCAGGTAATCAGTTCACCTCATTTTTTGGGCACATAACGTTGCTGAAAGTAGACCTGAGCAACTGAAGCAACCCCAGATCATAACACTAAGTTAAATCTAGGTGGTGACTTATTTTTTGGCTAGGCAGTGTATAAATAGTCCAAAAGGTGCAGAGGTGGGCTGTAACTGTCCTGTGGTCCTATGACTCAAACATTTTTAAGTTTGGCAAAGTTTGGCAGCGATGGAGCAGTGAACCAAATAACTCAATACAATGAACAGCTTACAGTCCTCTTCTGTGAATCACAGGTAGTTTGCAAGGGTCAGGCTTGTTCTATGATTATACTGTATTTTTATGTTAACAGTAGCAAGAAGACCTCACAACAATGATTCATGTCAGACCTTCCTTTTTTGAGTGATAGATTCTGACACGACAGTTTCTTTCAACAGCTGATGTAAGGAGTACTGGAGATGAGTAAAGCGAGGGCATAGCTAAGGGAGCGATGGGTGAGACAGAGGTGGCAGGGGACATTCAGGCAGGCCAACTCTTCGAGGAGCTCCTCCAGGCTTCTACTTGCAAAGACACCTTACAGGCGTTCAGAACTCTCTGCGGCCAACTGCAGCTTGACCCACTGGACCACAAAAACTTCTACAGCCAACTGAAGGCCAAGATCACCTCCTGGAAAGCACAGGCCCTCTGGAGCAAGCTGGACAAAAGAGCAGCACACAAGGAGTACAGAAATGCAGAAGCCTGCAAGTACACTAAGGTATTTGGGGAACATCCAGGGTGGGGACTACACAACCAGCCCATTGCTATGACCATACAGACCAAGACACATTAAGGTGCAAATACAGTATATGATGTGAAGAAGCAGAAGCATTAAGTATAGTAGAAGTGTATCATCTCAAAGGGAAAACTGTGAATTGTCTTCTACATATGGTAAAAAAGGGCTGGTTTCTCTAACTGCAGAATAAGTCTAGCAACTACAGTTATTTCGAAATGTTAATCATGTTTTTCAGAATTTCCATATTCTTCTGTGGTAGATTTTCATCCCTAGCCTGAACTGCCATATAAGTGTGAGAAACTATTGCCTTACAAGTTGCCAGTAAGCCGAGATCTTTGCAAGTTAAGATGAAACAATGATTATGATGGCCTGATTAATGCAGTGGAAAATCTTCCATTTGAGGGAAGTAAGGGTTTGGTGCCATTAAGGTCGGCCTTTCCTGACAAACTAGACCCTGCAGATCCTCCTATACCTTTTATGGCAAATGCTGTAGAGGATTTAGCCTTGGTGTTGCTATACTACATCATTCTCAACAAGGTAGCAGATTCTCTCCAGAACCCCTGGCGGCTGCAAAAGAGCAGTTTGAAGGGTATGGAGCATCAAAAGTTATGAGAAGTGGCAAAGGAGCAGGATGAGCCAAGAGGCATATCTTGGGCTGGGGTTGATCTAAAAGTGCAGCTCCCTTAGCTCATATCTCAGATAAGGAATATTTGTCCACATTTTGACCTGCTGGTATCAACAGGAGCAGTGAAGGCACATATATGGTGCTCTCATAGGCCCATAACTTTATTCCTTCCATGTATACAGTCATTTGTTGTTCTGTCAAGCCTTTGATCCCATGATCATCAGATGTCATATAAAAATGCTCCCAGGGATAGATAACTTCCTCTCCAGGTTTCCTTGTTGCTGCAGTGACTCAGGAGACCTTTGTGTAACCTAAGCAAGGTCTTAACTGTGAACAAAAGCCCATGGCTCTGATCCAAGGCCCTTCCGGATTTGTTCAGCAGCTCCAGGGTGACGCTAGCTCAGCCTTACAGATTCTGTCACACCTATTGGCGCATGTCCCACTTCACTTCATGTCAACCCAGTTGAGCTGAACTGGATCTTTGCAGCTTTAAAATTTGAGCCTTAAATAATGACAAAGAGTTGCCAATACAGGATGTAAAAGTGCATATTTAAATCACATGTACTTGATACATTTGATAAAACTGTCATTGAGTCAGACTTTATTTAAGTTTGGCTGACAAGGCTATTGGAATGATTTGTCCGATGTTCTCCGAAGAATGACATCATGACGAGTATCTTGCTAGTGTATAAATGTACAAATGATGCCTTGCACAACAGGACTCTGATTTCTTTTTTCCCAGTGTCTCATCATCGGTGGGGGCCCATGTGGACTACGGACAGCTATCGAGCTGGCACTTCTGGGGGCCAAGGTGGTTGTGATTGAGAAAAGGGACACCTTTTCTAGGAACAATGTGTTGCACCTCTGGCCATACACCATCCATGACCTCCGCAGCCTAGGGGCCAAAAAATTCTATGGCAAGTTCTGCGCTGGAGCTATAGATCACATTAGTGAGTACTGACCATTCCTGCTGGTGTTCACCACTGCCTGTGTATCCTGTCCTCAGTATGTGAAACCTGCCAACAATGATAAAACAAGACAGTGCATGTTTTGCTTTATCCTGACAGGTATTCGTCAGCTGCAGCTCATTCTGCTGAAGGTGTGCCTGCTGGTTGCTGTGGAGGTCCACGTAAATGTGGAGTTTGTCAGGTTCCTGGAACCACCGGAGGACCAAGGGATCAACAGTGAGTCTCAGATAGAGGGAGTTCAATTGCCGAGTGGCATCTCTAAAAACTGGCAATGCCTGAGTCTGATCTGCTAAACTCTGTGGTGATCCAGTTTGTGCCTGTTTCAGAGTGTGGGTGGAGGGCTGAAATCCGGCCCGCAGATCATCCGGTCTCCAAATTTGAATTTGATGTTGCGGTGGGAGCGAACGGAAGCAAGGGCACGTTGTCAGGTAAAGATATGTACAGATATGCGGTGTCCTGTTTGTTGCTTGAATTCCACTTAAAGACACAAAATGTGGCTGTTTGTAGACAGAATCAGAGACACCAGATTTACGGCCATGGTGCCAGTATCATGACAAATTTTAATGCTGAAAATCTGAGAAATGGGAAAACATGTATTTGTTGACTGAGGACTTTCTGAGAAATAATATAAAACTCAACTGAATCAACAGTGAACAAAGAACTGTTATTATGACACATGGTCCTGAACACACAGGTGAGTCTGATACCACCATTTTGTTTTACTTCTGGATGGATGAATTCCTGCACCAGGCAGCGAATAAAATGCTGTAGTCCAACAGGACTGTCTTACTGTTATAGCAGTTTAGTACCTTTATCTCAGAACAAACCATTTATTACTGCTTTTGACCTTTGGTCTTTTCAGCTTGACCATCCAGGCTTAAAACAGTATGCCTCAAATGTCCACCTTGCAGTTAACTATTCCATTTTCTGGTCGCAGGCTTCAAACGGAAGGAGTTCCGTGGTAAGCTGGCAATAGCCATTACGGCCAACTTCATCAACAAGAACACTGCTGCTGAAGCTAAGGTTGAAGAAATCAGTGGCGTGGCCTTCATCTTCAACCAGAAGTTTTTCCAAAGCCTCAAGAATGAAACAGGTGGGAACACAATGAAAGTGTGGAAGAGTAACACTTTTTTGGAGTCCAGTAGCCAGATGTTAGGGTTAGTCTTTATTGCATCAATTTCCTTTTTGACCAAGTTATGAAGCGGTCCTTTCACTAAAGTGGCATAAAGTCAAGTTTGTTTGTAGAATTAAATCCCACGCAGTCTGTTAGAAGTTCAAGAGAATGTTGGGCAGATGTTTCGAACTTATTCCATAGGAGTCGATCTGGAGAACATTGTGTACTACAAGGACAACACTCACTACTTTGTCATGACGGCCAAGAAGCAAAGTCTGCTGACAAAGGGGGTCATCCTTCATGTAAGTGCCTTGATCAGGCCTACAGTTCATACCAAGCTCCACTTGCATGAGACTGTGTGCTTTTTGCTTTCCTCTGTCATGCATGATCTCAAGTAACATGGGTACACCATCTCAAATGAATTGGATGTTCTCCTAGCTCCAAGAGAGTCAGCAGGAGACTCCAGATGTCACAAACTATTGGTAGCACACACTGATGAGCCACACCAGATTAACACCTTAGTCTGGCATTTATGGAGTCTCTGCTTTGCTGTAAGAGAGAGGTTTTTGATTTAACTGAACTTACAAGTTCTCAGCATGTGTAGTATCCTGAGTTGAATTTAACTCACGGTCACCATGGTTTTCTTCTTTCTAAGGGGAGGTACATAAGTAGTTTACCATTACTGTCTTCTGCACATGTCTGTGAATTGTGGTTATAACAGAAAACCACACAAACTCAATCCAACTTCTCCCAGGCTTGCATGTCAAGTACCGCGAGTCATTTATGCTACCTCTGCATCACTACGCGTCTTGCTTTTCTTGTGTCTGAAGTAAAAGGCTGGATGTCTTTGCTGGATTGAAACATTTGATTTTCATCAGCCCTGATTCACCATGACTGGCTTTCTCTCCCATCAATGCCAGGACTACATGGACACTGACATGCTCTTGAGCAATGAAAATGTGAACCAGGAGGCCCTGCAGTCATATGCCTGTGAGGCTGCCAACTTCAGCACAAATTACCAACTTCCTTCTCTCAACTTTGCCATGAATCACTATGGGCAGCCAGACGTGGCAATGTTTGACTTCACCTGCATGTACGCCTCAGAGAACGCAGCCTTGGTGCGCCAGTGTAATGGCCATCGACTGCTGGTGGCCTTAGTAGGGGACAGCCTGCTGGAGGTGAGGGGTTAGGACTGTCATGGTATGTACAGTATATCAAAAGTGTTTAGCTGTATGTAAATTACTGGACACCCAGTTTCAGAGAACTTCAACTCTTTTTCACATTTATCTCACATGGCTCAGGGCCTTTGGGGTGGGTTGGTCAAATAGAGATCATAGTGGAACAAGGGTTGTGCAGTGTGGGACAGCAGGAGGACTGTGTGCTCATTACTCAAACTCGGTCCTTAAGCAGAACGAACATACATCATGGAGCAAATTCAGGGGCTGAAGTAAAATCCAGTGTGACATTTGGAATAGCTTGTATAAAAGAGGAAAAATAAAAATGAAGCCTCCCTGAATCAGTGATAGCAGCAACATCAGTCTACAGAAGCCAAGCCCCTGTCTGCTACCCTGTTGTAAAATGCTGTGGTTTATTATCAATGCAGATTTTCACTCTCCTTTCATAATAGGTAGACCCCAACTTTACCTCAGCCCCTGCCTAAGCCTGATCTGTGTGTGTCTCTGCAGCCTTTCTGGCCAATGGGTACAGGCTGTGCACGTGGCTTTCTGGCTGCCTTCGACACGGCTTGGATGGTGAAGGGCTGGGCGCAAGGCCGGAAGCCTCTAGAACTTCTGGCTGAGAGGTCAGTGCTAAGGTGAAATCCTGGGAGCAGCAGACTTTAGTTTCTTTCCAGACATTCAAATTGGAGGGGAACCTGTCCCTGTCTGGACTTTGTGAGTGAATGAGGACATGAAGCTGAAACAGGGACAGACAAGCATTAAGGTTCCTAAAGACAACATAACAGGTAAAGGTAAGGTGAGGCGCCCATCAGTGGGTTGACCAACTATGTCTGTTGGCAGGGAGAGTCTTTACAGGTTGCTGCCTCAGACAACCCCAGAGAACATCATCAAGAACTGTGAGCAGTACACCATTGACCCAGCTACACGCTATCCCAACCTCAATTCCACCTATGTCCGTCCACATCAGGTGAGACTGAAGGTCCAACATCTATTTTTATAGAGCATATGCATACCAATTCAAGTTTTCTCAGTTTCCTTCTAAACTTCTCTCTTTCTTCTCATACCTGCCACAGGTGCGCCACCTGCTCATGAGTATGGAATTTCCTCTGGAACATTCTACCTCAAAGCCCCTGTCTACCAGGCTTTCCAGAAAAGGTGAGCCAAGATGGACACAATATGGATAGTGATGTTAAACCCTCACTGTCCCACGTTGCCTTGACCGCTACTGATGCTTTCAAGTGGGAGAGTTATGGGCAGCCCTGGGTGTGGTACATTACCCTGCTGTTACACTGTTTTTAATAGGTGCCTCAGAAGCGAATTAATTAAAAAGAACTGCGGTTTATCACAGTCATGGCGACACACACCATTTGCAAACAACTCGACAAAGGGGAACTCCTAGGGACAAAGGCATGAGCTCACTTTGTTTGCAGTCCTTATCACTCTCAAGTTGTCTGGTTATCTGATTGTTGGCGAAGTATCCACCCAAGCTTATTTACCCCGAAGTCGTGCTGAGCACATCTTTAATTTTTAATATCTGATTTATTGGCACATTTCTTTGGTGCTCACATGCCCCAGGAGGACACCGGTGGACATCCCTGTCTCTCAGTTGAGTTTCTTCCACAGAATCGGAAATCCATCCGAACAAACTGCTGAGCTGGTGCCAGAAGCAGACCCATGGCTACGTGGAGGTCTCAGACCTCTCTCATTCCTGGAAGAGCGGTCTTGCCCTCTGTGGCCTCATTCACCGCTTCCGACCCGACCTCCTGTAAGACCTGGTGTCTCCTTTGCTCGGATGAGCTAAATTGCTGATAATTCACGTACATTACGGCCCTGTAAAATGATTCAGTCTAAGCAAAAAGAGTAGGAACAGCCGATAAAGCATTTAACTTTTGCTTTGGATAAATTTGTACTAACATAAAATATAGATTAGTATCATTCATGTAGTATTTTTTTTATTGTAGTACACAGTATGATACTGTATAGTATTTATTTGTTGTTTTTTATTTATTTAGATTTTTACAAATTCAATTATTTTATATTTTAGATAAGATTTGGATAAAAATATAGTAAAGTTTCTGTTCCAATTCTTATATGTAGGAATTAATTTTCAAGATTCATTACAAAGAAAATTTGGATATTGAGAGTTCAGATACTGGGGTATTACTGTATTGTCAATGAAAGAAGCTACTTTCAAATCTCACCTGAAATGCAACCTGTGCTGCCAAACAGGAGTGTGTGTAGATCCTCTATAATGCATGCATGTGTTTTTAATGCTGTAGACTGGTTACTTCTACCAGAGAGAATAGAAATTAGTATATGTAACAAAAAGAAAAAGGACCACATCAGGCTGTCAAAAAAGGGGAAAACAGACATCAGAGATGTTTCAGAAACCTTATGTGACAGTCAAGAGAGATGTGCAAGGCACTCAATAAGAATGAACGACAGCAGAAAAAAATCAGGGCCGCTAAATGCTTTTTGGTGTGATTCAAAAGAAAACCAGGCAGGGCATCCATAAGATGGGAAGACCCTCTTATCAAAGCTTTTAGAAGAATAAGAAGAAGGACAACACAGGAAACTGTGGCACTGCTGTGACCTGCAGTCTTGGAGAAATCCAGGCTGAAAGTACAGCCCCTTCAAGGGATGAAGGGGTAAAAAGATTGTCTTCACCAGCATTTTTTTCACTTAGCCGTAGGGGTCCACACTTCACATGGTGGTGCTGCACCGACAGCAGAGAGCCAAAGTGGATGTAAATTTCAGTTTATATGTTATTTGCTGTCCTTGTTGCACAGGGACATCAGTTCCCTGAACGAGAATGACTTGGCCAAGAACAACCAGCTGGCCTTCGACATCGCCGAACGCGAGTTTGGCATCCCGCCGGTGACCACAGGGGCTGAGATGGCAGCCAGCCAAGATCCCGACACACTCAGCATGGTCATGTACCTCTCGAGGTTCTACGACCTGTTCCATGCAGCCCCACCTGTCTCAGGTACACTGACCCTTAGAGCAACACACACTTCAACCTCATAGGCGTAACTATAAGCCTATACTGCAGCAAGTCTGGTCACTGAGCAGTACAGGAGATGACTGAGTCCTACCCCCTTCTCCAGGACACGCAGTGCCTCACCACTGGCTCTGTAGCTTCTCCAGCAACAATAGCACATGTAGCACATAGGCAATGATGCTTCCTATGAAGATGGAGTTGGTAAGACTGGGCTGTAAAGATCAGAGTCTGACAGCAGACAAAGGTTCTTGCTGCAGACCTAAAGGGATTCTGGATTCAGGTTTCTATTTTTCATATCACTGAAGCCACAGCTGAATACTGGTTTAGTACTTAAAATCACTAAGATTTTTTTTTTGAAGGGTCTCAAAAAGAAAAGGATGAAAACAACAAGGCATCTTCTTCAAAGTCTGGCATCTCATTGGATTTACTGCTGCCAAAGAAACGGCTCTCAAAGGTGATCTTTGCCCTGAGCTGTTCCTCTCAGGAGTTTTATTCAAGCAAATGTTTCAATGAAGACCCCTGTCACAATGGGGACTTCATGGCCAAGAGAATAAAATCTGCAGGAGCTCCACACAAAATTGGGAGCAATAACATTGGGTGGGCATATGTGTGTGTGCACGCACATGCATTCTTGAAGAATGTCCTCATTAAACTTGGCTGTCCTCTTTCAGGAAAACCAGAGGTTAGAGGATAGCAATTCCACCTTTAAAAGAAGATGGAACAAATCTTCAGAAGAGGTTGGGTTCTTCCTAAAAAAAAGGCACAGTTGCTTGGCCAGCTGATGTTTTTGCTTCAGTCAAATGTTCATAGATCCCAACATCAAAGATGCACTTATTCACCATCATCCATGGAATGTCCTTTATTTCTCCGGATTATTTCTTTCGCAGGCATCCAGGTTGTCTCATCAGAACGCATCCTCTCAAGGAGACATACAAGAGAACAAAGTGCGCTTCATGGCGACGCAGCTTTTGGCAAAGTTTGAGGAGAATTCCCCAAGAGGCAGAGTCCATGGACAGGTCAGGCTGTGCTTCGATTCAGAATAATTTACGTGGCATTAATAAGTTATTTCCTATGAGATGATTAAACGCTCCATCTTGATACCGTAATATCAGTCCCAGCATTTCAGTTACACCACTGTACTCCACCATGTCTGGCCTCTTCATGGTCCCCACTCACAGTGGGCTCCAAACTGAAAGTCTGCAGGTTGTCAGGATTGAGCTCTCTCTGTTCATCAGAGCTGCTGAATCTCTCTCAGCATTTAGAAAGTCTCGTAAAACCCATCTCTTTCAGACCCACCTCTCACCTGATTTCCTAACCACTCTGGAACCTCGCACCACATCATCTATCACAGCCACCACTACATCTCCTATTAGTCCCAATTCTTTAATTCAATTCAATTTTATTTTTATATAGCACTCTTCTAACTGCAGTGACACAGAGCGCTGAACAGACAAGTCAAGGGTACAGACACGTAAAGGGTAGAATCCATGTAGTTGGCATCTGGCCATGCAAGAGAGGAAAACAAAAAACTCCTTTCTACTAGAGAACAGGAGAGAAATAAACCTCTGGGGGTTCATGTGCCAGTGGAAGTCCACCCCTCCTTGGGCAGATATTTGTGTAAAGTGTGCCAATATAATACTGGACAAACGGACTGCTGTGCTTCAATAATCACACGTCTGAATCTAAAGCTCTTCACCTGTTGGTGAAATTCCCTTTGGCTTGTTTGAGTTTGTAAGTCACTTTGGTGAAAAAGTGAGTGCTACATGAACAAATGACACTAGAACTGCATTATATCATCTCATACTTTCACTTTCCCAGAGTGCCTTGGGCAAGGAGCCGGCTGCAACCCTGGGTGGGAGTAACACGTGCCACTTCTGCAGGCGCCGCGTCTACGTGGTGGAGCGGCTCAGCGCAGAGGGGTTCTTCTTCCACCGCGAGTGCTTCCGCTGCTCCGCCTGCGGCACCATACTCCGCCTGGGAGGCCATGCCTTTGACAGTCAGCAGGGTGCATAGTGAAGCTTTTGCCCTTACTGTAATTCTGAAATAGGACTCATATCCATGGGAGTTTCAGTTGCTATGGTACAAGGCAACGTAGCTGTTAAGGAACAAGAACAAGATGCAGAAGGTAGAAGGAGAATCATGAATTTTGGATCAGGTCCATACCCAAATTCTTCCTGTAAACATGAGGTTGTTGCTAAAAAAACAGCACAACAGAATAAACAGAATAAATAAAAAGGCAAAGCAAATAAGATTTAGTCAGTAAAGTATGAAGATCTACTGGGTGTGTTTACTGCCTGCTTTATCTCTGTAGGTGTGTTTTACTGTAAGACCCATTTTTCTACACGGGGGGTTTCCAGTGGACCTGGAAACAAGTCATCATCATCTCACCTCCAACAGGTGATCCAGCCTGCAGCATTGTCCCTGCATCACGCATTTTGTCATTGGGCTTCATCTCCACATCTGATTCAGGAGGTGGAGGATCCTGACGCTTTTTCACCGGTGTCACTGTAACATTTATAATGGGCGTCTGTACGTCCGTTTTACTGTTTGTTTGTGTTGTGGCGATGCATCAACACTGTCTCCTTCACAGGTCTTGGGAAACAGGACAGCATCCCCAAGCACAGGCCTCCAACACCACCAGCCCCCAGGTACCTTCAGCTCCCTCCTTAGGAATTGCCTTTGCCTGCCACTGCAGGCCACCAGCGTGGTGCTGCAGCGGGCAGCAGACAGCCTGTGGACCACAGACCTTCCCCTGAGCCATCGCAGGGAGGACTGCATCTACCTGTATGAGCTGCTGAGTGTGGGCCTTCCCTTGCTTAGTGTGCTATGGGATGTTCTGGGCCAGATGTGTGCAGAAGTGCCACCTCCTTCTCTGCAGAATCAGCTGCTTTGGGCAGAGCTTCAGCTGGGTGCTGGGAAGGCTTAGCAGACCTGGGGACAGGTGGCAGGTCCAGCGGAAGCAGAACAGAACGTGGTGTCAAGCAGGAATGTCGTTCCAAAGTTACTAGTTGGCCATAGGCACATCTGTCAGTCAATCACTCCTTGGGGGTCGACTCGTAGCTGCCAATGTCCATCCTCTGGAAGTGAACACCTAAACAACTGAGAGTTCTTTTGTCCCCCATCTTTATATCATTCTTCCTCTTCAGAGTGACAAAGAAGGATTCACTTAAAATAAGAAAAGCATTAACCTGGGAGTCACGTGAGTAAGTGAGCGGCGCTTTGGGAGAGCCGCTGCATGCTTGATACTGCCTCCTGGTGGTGTGAAATTGAAATGCCAAATGCTATCCTTCAGCATCAGTGACGGATATTTAATATTCACAACTGTTTGCCTTTTGGTGTGAATGAGCATTTCTTTGACGTTTAAATTTAACAATGACTTTTTATTTGTACAAATGGATAGTTTTGCTATTTTTATAGTTTGTTCAAGTGAACCAGAAATGCACTGAAACATTTGTTGTACAGAAAAACTGCTGCTGATGTTTCTTCTCTTTACTGTAAGGCCAAGTCTTTCATGATGCCATTTCTCCCAGAATGCAGTGGGCAGGTGTGAAGAGTGGAGAAGCAAGAAATGGGCTGAGCTTTTGCTTCATGGGTTTCTCTTGACCTGTTTGTTTCCAGCAGTGCCGTATCAATACCCAGAGGGTACAGTGGGGAAAAAAATGCATTTTCATATTTTACCGCATGTTAAACCCTCCTTGAGCTCTTGACATGAAAGCTAAGGTTCTTGTGAGCCCCTGCAGTGGTCTAGTGACACAGGTTCTGCTGGGTTGTTTCTCATGTTCATCATACACAGAATTTGCACAGCTTGCATTGCAACTTATCCAACTTGTAACTTTCATTATTATTTTCCTCTTTATTTCAGTATTGGTGCTGTTTCTGGTGTAACATCTGACTGTTTAAGAGGGTCAGAAGGAAAGTGATGAAGGCAATGAATTTAAGGTTACTTTCATGATCTGTGCTTACTACCTGCTGGATGACATCAGCTCTTAGCAGCATGCCAACCCTCAATCATAGTTTGTTAATCTTTATTAACAAACTAACTTTTGAAACCTTCTGCAAGAATTTTATTTTGGTTTCCTATGCAATAATCTTACTAACACTCATCTTGGTCTTCGTGGTAGTTTATAGGAAACTGTGCCTTCGGGGAGTACCTGTTTTTGTTTTTTTAGCCAGTTCCCCACCCTTCAGCACCTTTCCCATCCTCCATCCTTCTTTATCCTCCATCATTTCCATTTCCAGTCCTCCATTTTCCATTGTCCACATCCCTCAGGCCACCTTTGTTGACTGCCTCGCAGATCCCCACTTGAGTTCACGTTCGTTCCTCCTCCAGCTCTTTTAAAGCGATCGCCCTTTGGATGATCCTGATCTTGCACATTTCACAGGTTTACAGGAAGTTCTTGGAACAGTGAAAAGCATGAGAACCTTCCTTGCTTAATTACTTCAAAAACTGTGAGTGTAAAATAAACTGATTTTGTTACTGACTTGCTTCCTCATTTTATTTTGAGTGGCAGGGCCATAAATGACCCTGGTTTTATAAGGATTTTAAAAATAAAACCTGAACGGTGTGGTAATGCCCAGCAGTGCACAAAATCTGCTGCAGAATCTGGTGCAGAATTTAGCGATGACATCATCGGTTAATTCCTCAAGTGCTAAATCTATCAAATTTTTGAGTTATTAATAAGATAAGAAAGCTTTTTCGGAACAATGACTCTTTCTTCAGCTCACTTTTTTTGGTTCTTTGTCACCTCATCTGTGACCACATTCATCCTTGACCCTATCCCCCTACTTTCAACCATGGCTGCTGCATCACGGTTGACCGCCACATTCAGGGTTGCATTTGTGGTCTCCAGCCCTCTGGTCCATTGCTGAAAACACACTGAGTAGTTTTCTACCCTCTCTCAAGTTCAAAATCAAGGTCCCTTGGGCCACTTGGCCACACTTGTGTTCAAATTCTGATCCCCTTTCTTAACCTTTTCAGTCCCAGAGCCTTTTGGTCTAAATGCTGGTCATGCTGAACCCAGGTTTTCCAGGTGCTAAACTGCAACTGGTGTTCCACTGCTTCACTTGGACAAAGAGCTGCATTTCTGGAGCCGTTTGGTGTCTTTACAGCTACTTTTCGTCACATGTATTTCTGCATGAGCTCATCTGAAAAGTTGGCCTATTGTTAAAATAAGTACAGTACTAACATTGTCTCTTTCTGAAATTTGAGAAACAGTTTTTCTCACTGCCTTGCCGTAATACGGAAACAAGAACCTGTGATGCAAGTGTCCCAGCAGACAGCCAGGGCAGTACACCTGTGTGGATGCTGGTAGCATAGCATTTTGCTGCCACCTTGCACTTGAAAGGCACAGGTTTGAATCCTATACAAGGTACTTGCCCTAAACTGACACAGTAAAAGTCATCCTGCTATTTAAATTGGTAAATATATAAATTTAGGCCAAAACCAAGGAAAAGAAAACTTAAAAAAGAACCTTGAGCACCTACAGACACACTTTCAACCACATTGTGGTCACAACACACTGTGTTATTTGTTTAGAAGATCCTTCCATCTCCCCCGTGGGAGGGATCATGTGATGACCATACAGAGGGTTATGAGGCAGTGTGTGACTCTGTGCAAAGGGCATGTGAAGATCCTGTTGTAGATGTTGGCTGAAAGAATGTTGGTGCAGTGTGCTGCTGGGATAATGTGCTTTACTCCATAACCTACACCTGCCTGGCCTTATAAACCACATGTCATCAAAGAGGATTTACAACCCTCAGTCCCTCGTGTTCAATCCTTCTTAACTCGTGAGGAGATTTGGAATCTTGCTCCTTCCTTCCTGCCTTATCCGTCACAGCTTAGTAGCTTTGCAGACCCACAACTTCTATTTCTGTCTTTTGATCATACAGCCCAGTAGGTCCACTTTGCTATTACAAAGTTAACAAACTGAGGGAAATGACTTAAAATACATGTTAACTGGTGATGGATGATCTTTAAGATGTTTTCTCACTCTGGCCTGCTTCTGGTTGCCTATGAGTTGTGGTTGCAGACTCTTCTAGATCACTACAAATGTTTCAGTCACATCCCCTGGAGTGTCCCTATATTGTTCATAAGGAGGCAAGCTGGACCTTCATTCTCACCAGCTTCTATCGATGTGCTATAGAGACAATCGTTGCTTTCTGCATCACAGTTTGGTATAGGAACTGCACTGCCCCTGGCCGGGGAGCTCTGCTATAGCTAGAGGAGATTACCCATTCCATCACCAAGACTTCACTGCCCACCATCCAGACCACCTGTAACAAGCAGTGTATTGGAAGAACTCATATCATCACTGAGGACCCTTCTCACCCTCTCCACCATCCACTTTCACCACTATGGTGTAGAAGATGCTATCGCAGCGTTGGCCAACACCACCAGGCTCAGAAACTGCTATTTCCTGCATGCTGTCAGGCTGCTGAATTCTGGATAGCATAGGGGCTGAACACCACCACCACCACTGACCGAACTCCCACTGTATCATCATCACCATCACCACCCACTGTTTGCACTAATCTATCTATTTATCACCTTCTCCTTTATTCATTTATTTATCTATTTATGCACATCTATGCATCTGTGTTGTCCCATGTCCTCAGGTTGTCTGTTCAGTGTACTGTGCAGACCTTGAACGTGCATGTATTCAGCCTCTTCCTAAGCGGTCCTTAGACTAAGACTAAGCTTAGGCTGCCCCCTGCTGCCTGAATGCAGCTTAATTCATTTTTGGAGTCTCTTCTTGATTCACGCAAAACCGTAACCCAAACATTGGGTGTGTAGAGGCCCGTACTGACACGGTGCTTTGTCTGCAGGGCCCCAGCAGTGCAGCCTTTCCAAAGAACCAGAGCAGGGCAAAAACAACCGCTGGAAGTGGAAAATCAAGACCTGTGAGTCACTCTGTCTGTTTGTCTGTGTGTGAATGATCGACTGTTTAAATATATGACTGTTTTTCTCCAGGGGAGAAAAAAGGTCACAGAAATAATTTTTTTCAATTTCCTGCTTCAGCGGGTGGTCGCAATCTGTGCGCTTCCTGGTGCAGAATTTGTGTGTGCATGTGTGTGTCAATGCATAGCTTTATAATATCTATCAAAGCGTTATTCCTTCACAAAAGGGCTGTACCCCTGTGGGGTTTTACCAATTTGTCCTTCTTTCCAGCTCTCCTGGTGAAGGCGTTCGCTCATGGAAAAGCAGATGCAGACAGGAGCTGCCATAGTTCACAGCTCAGCCAGATCAACACACAGCAGGTAATGTAGTGGTCAGATCTGCCACACGGCACCCAGGTTTGAATCCACCCTCCTGTCATAGTCCCTTGATCAGGGTACTTACCCAGAACTGACACATTAGAATTTACCCTGCTTTATACATGGGTAAATCAGTGCTGACCAGTAAAGTAGCTTAACATTGCCAATTGGAATGCATCAGATGAATTAATAAATGTAACTGCACCATGTTGCTTTCATGCTCAATGACAGTAGAGGTGTACATGTGAACTCTGAAAAGGCCTTCAAGCTAACCTAATAGGAAATATTAAAGCCTCGATGTGAACATTCAAGTTAATCTGAGTAGCAAAATTGTTTGTATATGCCTTTTCACTTACTTTTTAATGAACTGAAAATTATTAATGTCGTTTTTGTTGTAGAGACAGAAGTGGATTATCAGTATTTATTTTGACTTCTCCACCCTGCTTCCATCCTCCAGGGGTCCACAGAGGTGTCAGATGCTGCTGTAGTATCTCTCCCGCAAGAGGGCACAGTGAAGCGGCTAGGGCTGTGTCCCAACAGCACCCCAGAGGACTCTCCTGCCAACAAGGAGCACGACAAAGACCCTTCACACCTGGAGGATCCAAAACCGAGCAAGAGGAAACTGATGCTCTCCCAGTCGGAAAAGCAGCGCCTCCTAGAGTGGGACTTGACCAAGCCTTCGTCACAACTCACTTCAGAGAAATGGTGGAGAACTGTTTCCTTAAGACATCAGATTGGACGGAAGTCCAAAAACAGTCCTGTCCCAGCCCTTCCATCAGCTGCACCTGCCTCAGAACATCCTCCAACCCCCTGGCAGCTGCTGACTAATGCCCTGAGGAGGTCTTTTAGGAGATCCAGCCTGGTCAGTACTGCCAGCCCAACAAAGAGACCCCTGAAGGCCAGACCTATCTCAATGAGCTCTATCAATTTTGGCTCCCTCTTTAGAGGTCTGAGCCACCAAGGAGAAATGTCCTCCAACAGTGGAGCTCCTGCATCTACATCCCACCCTACTGAGGCCTCAAGCAGCACCGAGATCGATGGTGCTGAGTCCAGGAGACTCGATGTTCATAGCTCTGAAAGCACTGATCTACCCAGGCTGCTGAAGGAGGTATCTCAGGCAGCAGGACCTACAGGGGCATCCAAAGATGACCTTGCTTCTCTGCCTTCCAAGAAGCTGAACTTCTTCTCTTCCTTGAAACTGAGAAGAACTGGTGGAACAGAAAAAGAGATGAATGGCGACCAAGGGCAGGAAATTGGGACAATCCTCACAAATCTTAGGAAGAAAGGTATAGGATTTGCTCTATGGTTCCACCAAGTGTGGTGAGGTGAAGGTCTGTCAATCCATTGCTGATTCTCACTTCCATTTGACTGGCCTGACTGACTCTCTCTCTGCAGCCTCTAACCAACAGGACTTGGAGTCCAGTGAGTCCATCTCCTCCAGTGAGGAGGAAATGTTTCCATACAGGCACCAGGTTTGTTTGACACTGTGCATATGATGTGCGATGTCATATCTACACCATGGGACTGCATGTTTGCAGTGCATGATGGGAGTTCTGCCTCCTGCTGCAGGGCTCCAGTGAAAGACAGGAGCAGAAGCGGGAGAAGGCGTTAAAACAGCAGGCCAGGAGAGAGCAACTAAAACGGCTTCACAGAGCACAGGTGAGGGAATGGCAGGACCATTGGAGGACAATAAAAAAACAGTTCATCACCATCTGTAATGATTTACTCCCTATGAAGACATTAGCAGTGTGGATGACAACCAAATGTACCTTGTTTTCCCATCCTACCTGTGTGCCTGAACTATTCCTGCATTCATGTCCTACACCAGTTTCTAAATCGTGTCTACAGGTCATCCAGCGGCAGCTGGAGGAAGTGGAGAAGAAGCAGCAAGTTCTGGAGGAGAAGGGGGTGGCCCTGGAGAAGCAGCTGAGGGGAGAGACAGGTGAGAAGCATGAGCTTGGCCTCCAGGGCTCCTTGATAGAATAAAAACTACCCAGCTGTGAAAAATGGTAAATCATTAAATAACAAAGCAAAACCTAATGAATCAGTGTATAAAAATAAATAAAACAGACTGGACTTCTGCAAATTTAATTATTTATTGATAATCTCTTTTTTTGTACAGTATTGTGGCACTGAGTATGTTGTTGACATAAGAATTGCCCTAGGGATCAATAAGGTTTTATTTTATCTTATTTTATCACATTAATATTAAATTGATCTTTTTAATCTTAATGTTTTCTTCATGCTTTAGACAAAAAAATACGAACGATTTAGAACAGATGGCCCACCCTCACCAGTAGGGGCTCTGGCTGTTGCTAAGTCCTTACAATTTATTTAGTTAGTGGACACATTTATTCAAAGTGACTTGTAATGTTTTGCTGCTTCATATAATAATTCGGCCATTTGCACAGTTGGGTATCTTTTACTGTATTCAAGCGTAAAGGTGGCCTCTCTAACCACTACAAAACCTGCTGCTGCATTTAGATGAGAATAAGAAGATAAAAAACTTGAGCAAACATTAGCACACACTAGCCCAGGAATATTACATTCATGGTCCCTGACATGGTGTAAAACAACTGTACATCTGCATCCTTGTGATTGTAGGGTAAAAACATGTAGCTCATACTCTGGGGAATAACACCGTGGGAAGACAGCCGGGGGCAGAGCTTCAGCCGTGTGTATGTGGCCTTGGGAGTAGCTGTGTTGTAGCTGCTCCTCAACAGGCTCTTTGTTTGAAGGTGCAGCTCTCAAGACACACTGAACACCAAGCAGACAAATGTATGCTGGGTTTGGGCTGAATTTGTCTGAATTCTGAGCTCTCTGTCCAATGAAAGGTCCCTACCATGTGCCTTTGCTCTCCTTTTTGTCTTCTTTCAGGCTTGTTGGTGTTCTTGAAAGCAGACTTTGCTAGGAGTGGTCCATAAAGCCTGTAGTGATGACGTACAGAGAGGTTTCCACAAGTTCACAATGACTGATGTTCTGTGTCTCATTGACAGAGGAGCTTTGTGACAGTCTGTGGTCTGGTGGAACAGTTCACACTCCAGCTGGCCAGACCAGCTACTGTCGGAGACTCTCTCAGGGGATGAGGATTGGTTCCTCATGTGATGGAAACTTACGGGACATTTTCATGCTAAGCTTTTAGCCAGCTGTTAGCACCTTGTGCTGAAGCCATGTATGCTAAGTCTCCCCATTTGACTGTAGATTTTGTCATGCATTACATATGAAACACAAAGACTCAGCACATAGTTTTGCCCTATACGGGACATTTTTTTAGAGTAATAGACTGCAACTATTTAATGTAGCTGAGTACTTATGCAAATAGCACCAAGGTCCCTCAGTCTTTGTGGTGGGTTCATTTACCTTTACTCTTTCAGCAGAGACTTTGCTCCAAAGCTACATACCAGGTGAAGCTGCTTAGCTTGATTCATTCATTTGTATAGGAGGGAAATTTTACTTGAGCAATTCAGGGAAACAACAGCTGGACAGGGATTTAAATTTGCATCCCTCAAGTCCACATGTAGAGGCTCTAACCAAACGCCACCTGCTGCTTATATTTAACAGATGGGGCCAATATTCGGTCAGTTCTACCCACATGGATGCACCATGATAATTGCTAACAATGTTAACTGTTTTCCATTTCCAGATGAAGGTATTGGGCATTGGGAAAAACCCCACCTGCTGCACACCTGGTTCAAACTGGTCCTGGAGAAGAATAAGCTGGTGCGCTATGAATCGGAGCTGGTGATCTTGTAAGTCTGATCCAAACCATTTTCTTTTCACTGGCAGGATAGTTTTTTCAACAAAAACTGTTGGGTGACAGGGAACTACAAGCTGCCCTGGAGAATTCTGTTGTTGAAATAAAACTGAGATGTTGATGTGTGTGCTTGCATTTAAAAGCAAGTGGTGTGGATGACACTTTTGGATGGACTGTTTTCTGCTGATGGGTTTTCTATCTGTCTATTAGTGCCCAGGAGTTGGAGTTGGAGGAAACCCAGAGCCAGCTTCAGCAGGAGCTTCGCAAGCGAATGACTGTTGATGGTGAGTCTCCTTCATGAACAAACTGTAAATTGTTCCTGAAAAAGAGGCAGAAATAGAGGTGGCAGCAGTACCCTTGAACCAAGTGCTCACCCTGAATCGCGTGTGGTGATAACTGGGCAATTCAGTTTTGCTGTTAAAGAAAGTGGAATAATTTCTTAAATATTTGTAGTTGAGCACACCTCCAATCTCCATTTCCTCTCTAACAACTTTATTCAGATTCTAGGAAGAGTCCAGTGGAGCTTGCTGAGGAGCATGAGATGTTCAGTGAGATGATGAAAGTGGTTGAGAAGAGGGATATGCTTGTGGCACTGCTGGAGGAGCAACAGGTGAAGGAGAGGTCTGAGGATCAGGACCTGGAGAGCCTACTGCTGAACAGAGGCTACCAAGTACACTGGTCTTGAGTGGCCCTCAAACCTCCCAGTGAACCTGAATGACTTCACTGAACAAGGCTGTTTGGCCACCCATCACCCAATGGGTTTGTTGGTCCCTCAACCATTCAATGGGACTGGGTCACCCATAGCCACAATGAGAAGATGCTGAACTGTAGTACAGCATTACCACACTCTCTGCAGAATCACCGTTCTGCTAACACAGGTCCTACCTCTGATTTGGTGACCACTTTAGGTCTTCGGGATTGTTTTAAATCAGTCTGTGTTCATTTGCAATAATTTTGTAAACCTGAATAATAATTGATTTATCTAAAATATTCCCAAATAAATAATGACCACATGTATTGCTTATTGATGCTACGATGATGATGACTACTTACCCAGTTGTGATGTTGGTTCACTTGGAAAAGTGGCATTGTTGTGGTTTGAGCTGCAGTCTGTGCTCTTGGGTGTTGTAGGTTCAAATTCTGCTGTGGTGCCCTTCAGCAAGGCACTTACCATGAATTCCTCTGGTAAAACCCAGCCAGGTAAATAATTGTAGCTAGCTTAACACTGTAGTGTGCTTTGGGGAAAATTATCTAAATGAATAAATGTCAAAATGCTAATCCCACTAATACATTAGATTTGAATGGTGCACATGTGATGGCGTAACAGAACAGACACACAGTGTTGTGTTTTATATTTGTTAAAGAGGCCTGTGTCAATTTGCATTTTGTATTTTTTCAGTAAATGGTTCCACGGAATTCAGATCCATCTTGACTTTTGCATATTATCCATCGATAAAGATTTGTATAATCCCTGTACATCTTCATTTTGTCCCAGATGTTTGTGGCCTCCTACACTTTCCAAAGCAAGCTGACCAATATGCACAATTCCCTCCCAGTGACGCCGTTCACATGTCTGGAGAAGTATGTGGCATCAGCCACACCTGAAGGAGAAGCAGTTTTATCAGCATTGTGGTTTGCTAAAATGGGGCACGTTGAATTCTGAGCACTTTTTTTCCACTTTCCTGGGTCACAGCGCATCGCCTGTATCAACAATGCTCCTTTAATATTGGTTTATTTTCTATTACTTTGTGCTTCAAAGTGCCTCAATTTCTCACAGCAACAGCAGACAAAATATGTAATGTTCACCGCACAATAGAGACGAGACAAGAAGTCAGTATGCCTGTATAGGAAAAAGTACTGTATGTGCACAATATCTGCATTTTCATATATAAACAGTGGTTGGATATTAATATAATTTGCAGCATATTTAATATATTCCTCTATTGTCTGAATATCCAAGCTATAATACACGTTACCTGATGAAGCCTGCACTCCACATACATGTGTTCACCCCTACTGAGCTGGACTTGGCATCTCCAGATTTGATTCGAGTCATATGAGTCATGACCTCAAAAAGAAGGAAGCATGACAGCTCCACAAATATTAATCTGTAAACTGGAGCTGTGAAATATTTCTGTATTTCTGCACAGACATAAAGATGCTTCTACTTTGATTAGGTATTTTGCTCATGCTTTTACCAAAAGGAATGTACATATTATTTACCATTTATATAGCAGGACAATTTTTACAAGAATAATTAAATACGAAGTTATAACCTTGGATGGACAGCCTTTGGGCTGCAGGTGTTTTCCATTTACTACTTTGCTGCTGTGCTGTTTGGGGCTTTAATTTTGTTTTCTGTTCATCCATTTCGCACTGCGTTCCTGTTGTGATCACAGCAATGGTGGTGTTCATTAAATCTTTCTCTGTGTATAAAGGGTATTTATTGATTCTGACAAAGTTGGCGCAAAAGTCAATGGGAGTTGTTTGTGCCAAGGTCGGTTCAATCTGGAAAAGAATAGAAGAGATAAAATTGCACAGCAGAACCTCTGCTCTTGGGTTTAGTCCATACGCAAGAGGAGCAGGTAATTCCTCACTGTTTTAGGATTTTGCGTGGCTGTCCTGCTAAAATGTGTTCGATTGTGTTTGTAAATCTGACGGCTGCTGTAATAACCTGTTCCAGTGAATAGTGCATGCGTGCTGGGCTGTGGATCACTTCTGCATTCCTCTTGATGGTTCTCCATTCATTGTGCGCCTGAGTTTTCTCCTGTATTCGTCAGACCCATTTTTCCAAGATCCTTCAGCTGCCACCAATTTTTTGAAAGGGGGTCGAGAGGAGCATCTCCTCAATTGTTGCTGAATTGTAACTGAATTTTTTTTTTTTTTCAGTAAAATATTTTTGTGAGTTTTGGGTGTTTTTAATGACATATGAAGCTGTGCATAATTCATCTTTAAGCATTTGACTCCCATGTTCAGCCCTTTTGTGAGGGCTAGTGGGATGAATGGTGGTGACAATTCTGGGGTTCACACTTGGAGAAGACCCACAAAAATTCCTAAATACACCAATAAAGCCTAATCCCTGTCAAGCCTCAGACTGGAAATTTTGCACACTGGTGCTTGTCAACTGAAAGGAGGTTTTTGTGTAACAAACTTCATTAAATGCCAAAAAAGCAACGTAATATTTTGAACATTTCTGTTTGGACTCTTCTGGATTCCAGCTAACAGAAGGTTTAGTGACTGGAATCTTGACTTGTTGTAATAATACTGGTTGTCTGCAAGTGTAGGATCATTTCTCAATTGTCAACATCTTATTTCCAAATGATACGCTCCATACTATTGGCCTTATGGGCTAACTAACCTCAGAGGAGGAAAGGTGACTTACCTCTCCAGTCGGCTGTAAAATATTAAAGCAGGAGTGGCCTATAACTCAACTGCCCTCAGAAAATTTGTGCTACAGCACAGCAGCAAACAGTTTTGGACAAGTTTTATCAGACTTTGACATATGGCTGGACTGTATTATCTGGTGCCATTTCGTTCAACCCCTGCTGTCATCACGGTGTTATGGTATAAACACAGTCTATTGGAAGTGGCCTCTGAAGTACTATCTAGTGAAGTTTAAAGTCATACATTAGTTAGCTATTGTGCATTAAGTCAACAAAACTGACATATGGCAGATTACAGTAAATTACACCTTAGAAAGCAATGAATAAACCATCTGGCTATCAGCTTTATGTCATCTAGGGCATAAAATTTAGATCTGCCTTTGTGTGTCATGTTAAATGGGAACTGATTGAATTCACTAAAACTAAATTGTCCCCTGTAGCTTTATTTGTCTGTAAATTAATGTAATGTACTAAAATAACAGTGGAGTGCATAGCTTTTAAAAATCACACATTGGATGTGAGACCATGGGACCACCCCCAGATAACTGGTGTAATGAAAAAGAAAAGTTGTGATGAAAGAAAACTAGTGTTATACTGACATGAAGGCAATTTATAAATAGTTCCTCTGTCAATGGTACAGAGTAATGATTCTCAAAGACATGCAGTTATTTCTAAAAGTTCACAATAAGAAGTCTAATTTTAAGAGTCACAATAGCAGAAAAAACACCACTGTGAGTGCAACTTATTTTGGGCATTTGAGACAGAAGTCACCACCACCTTTTAAAGTGACCTCCCATTTTTATCTGCTTCCCCATTAATCCAGCTACTGTACTGTATATATTATATTTCCTCAATAAATGTACAGCTGTATAATATGCAAATGCAATATAAGCAGTAAAATAGGAGGCCTTTCGTGAGAGACAGTGTACAGTAGTCCCAGTGGTTCATTGTAGCAGAATTTCACTGAAGGTGTGCTGATGGACACCATGAGGAGAATAAAGCTTTTCCCAAGGAGTCAGATGGGTACATCTGAATGTATTATTTATCATGAGTCTAAATTACAACCAGTCCTTTGGCCAGGACTGTAGGAAGCTCCTCAGTCCTGCTAAGCTTCAAAAGCTGAACAAAACTATAAGCACTCACCCTAAGGCCTACTGGGTATACGCTAAAGTCAAGAAACTTTCCATATCACTTCTAGTGACCTCAAGTGTTTCCATTCAATAGGCAGATAAGACTTATCACAGTATTTTATTGACCCAGAAACCCCCAGGGGTCCACTCTCTGTGGTTAGCCAGTAGGTTTTCTTACAATTTCAAATTTAACACATTTTTCTCAAAAACTTGTTTAGCCAATTGCTAACATCTTTTTAAAAGTGTACTACAGTGTCATGATGTTTTGTGCTTGTTGCACTTACAGTATGATGTGTGTGTGCTGCATTTTTTTATTAGAGAGAGAAGTTAAATTTCGTCTGCCTTCTCTTTCATTTTTCTCTACTTGTTAAAAAAATCTACTTATTTTGTATAAACAATATTTATTTAAAAGGCAAATCCTTTGGAATAGCACTGAGTACTGGCCTGTTTTTGTTTTTTAACATGAAACTAGTGAGCTCCAGTAACTATTATGAGAATGAGAAGAATAAATATGAGTCACAGCTCTCTAGTGACTCAGGAGAGGTAAATGCTTAAGTCTATTTAGTTTTATTTTATGTAGCGTACGATCATAGTACGACTTGTCTCAAAGGACTTAAACCAAGAAACGGACAAGCGTAAAGAATAGACGTAGATACAACAAAACCGTCCTGTCCAGAGCCTGTCTTCATGAATTCAAGATGGAATGAGTGATTTAATGTTGCTTGCGGCTCAGTCGAAAAAGTAATATTTATGGACATATTTGCACGGTGATTTATTTTGGCCTTGAGGTGTTGGTGATGCTAGACTTCAGCAAACTGTTACGCATAAAGGTAACATTGAGCCTTGTCAATTTCTCTCTTGAGCTTTAGCGCATGGGATATCTAACATTCCTGCCCGATTCAGATTCAAAGTACAGCTCTTTTACAATCAGGAAGCACAAAAAGAAACCGATCAACGCCCCTTTTGTCCTAGAAACCAGTGCAAATGTGCTGTTGGAAGTAATACACGCGGGACACTGGGACGCCATGTTGAAGACCTGCTTTCACCGTCCGGCATGAGGTCACCCGCGGCCCCGGCCCCGCCCACTTGCGTAGTGACGCAGCGCAGGCCCCGCCCCGCGCGAGCCGGGCCTTCGCGTTTACTTCATTCCTCCCTTCATTCCTGCGTTCATTCCGTTCATTCCGCGCGTCCCAGCGGGCGCCTCGCTCGCCCGGTCACACAGAGCTGGCTCGTCCGCGAACGCCATCGGGGAGCCGACAACTTTGCCCAGAGTTCACGGAGGTTTTATGCGTGCGCGGCCGCTTGGGAGCGGACAGAGGGAAAGGAGGAGAGTAAATCTGAGGTGAGTTCGCAGCGTGAGTCTCGGCGGACGGGGGGGAAAAAGTGAGTCCGTGCGCCCTGCGCTGTGGACTCTGAGCCAGTTGGACAGAAGATCGTCCCCGGTTCTCTCATCCCGGGAAAGGAGGCCGAGATCGCGAGAGGGAGAGAAAGAAAAAGAGGGAGAGAGAGAGGGGGGGGGGGCGATCCGGCGCCAGGCTTCACCTCACATGGGGGTCTGTTTATTATTTTGTTTATTATCACACACTGAGGCCCGCTGTCGTCGGACCACCCCGGGCTTTAAGTCTTTTACACTCTTTTACACCTTTCTCACAGTTCTACACCCTTTCTGCAGTTCTTCACACTTGTTGCTTCTCTGCGACATGGACGAGTTCCCATTCCGTTTTGCGCCTTTGCCGTGAGTACATTTGCGCTGCTTTCACCCCGTCCCTGCCGCTTTCTCCACTGTTTTACCTCATTTTTACAGCGTTTCCGCTCGGTCGTCGAGCAGTCCGCCGAGCGGCATTTCGTTGCTTAGTGCATGTGGGCGGTTGAGGGTTCCCCGTGTCTTTTTTTTTGGAAATGGTGTTTAAGTGATGAACACGAAAGACTCCAGAGGACTGAGGAGTCGTCCGCCCCCAAAACTATAGTCAGTTAACGCAATACTTTGCTTTTTTCTATGCAAATGTAAAAGTCACTATCTGTCAGTGATTTATACATAAGAACCAGGGGGAAATTTAACCATTTTAAATTTAAGTAAAAGTGTTTTGTAGGAGGTAGTCTTCCAGAACAGGTAAACTGTTTACAGTAACCTCTCTACAAAATTTTGAGTTCCATCTTCCGTCCTGCTGATGAAGTGGAGGTCACTTTTTGTCCACCCATCTTTCAGAGCGGGAACTTCAGCTTCCCGCCCACCGTCCGCCCAGTGTCTCCCACTCTGCTCCAAAGCTTCCTGTCTCCTCTGTGTCCAGGAACTCGATCCGATGTCCCTTTGCACGTTCCTTTTTACGCCACCGTCTTCGTTCGTGTTCCTCTGTACACCCCTTTCGATTTTTCTAAATTGTCAAAATTGTGCTTATTCACAAGTGATGGTGGAACAATGGGTAAAGCTGGTGTCCGAGCTGTACTTTCCAGCTCGACCTCTGTAGAGTTTGCATGCGTTTCATCCCATAGTTCAAAGATATGCATGGAACAAGGCAACTGTAAACCTTTCCCAACCGTGAAAATCACGCACGCGCTCGCTGTGGGTTGAATTTGATGTTTCAAGTCGTATGCCTGACCTGCTTACCTACCTACAGTGACTGTTCTGCTGCTGCAGCTGCTTCTTGATCAGTATTGCTCTTCAGCCTTATTGATGTTATTTCATGTCATAAACCAGATTATTTACTCTCAGTTCAGTAAAAACAGGAAGTGGAAACATGGAGATGGAAATTATGAATTCATGGGGCTGGTAAAAAGTAAAAGTTTATTTAGCTCACTTCATGGCACCAGAGTCACTGAAGACCCCCAGTCTCCCCTCATGAGTGACTTTTGGTCTTCTCTCTCTAGAAAATTTGGCTGAAACAAGCCCCCACACCCATCCCCCAAACTGGAGGAGCAGGATGGGCAATTTAGCACAACCAGTTATCCTGAAGTGTGTGCCTTTGGGCAGCACAAGGAAAACCTACACAGACACAGGGAGAACATGCCAACTCCACACAAACTAAGCTCGACTCAAGGCCACAACTGAACAGTTTCAGGTGTTGTGAGGTAGCACATCTCCTCACTGCGTCGCCCATTCAAACTCTTGCCTCTTGTGAAATGCTGGAATGATCCTCCTCTGTTGGATCATTTTGAATGGACCACAAGATGAAAGGGCCTATGTTTTTTTGACTGATTGTTTCTGAATCTGCACATTTCTTTTTCTTGTTTTATTTGGGTTACTGTGTGTATTTTGGACATTTCAGGTAAGGAAGTAGACCTGATGGATTTTGAAGGGTTTTCTGATCCAGCCCGTAAACTTTCTATACTGTCAGGAAACAAATGGGAGGATGGCAGTTCACTCCTCCTTCAGTCATTCTGGAAGCTGACTGTGGCCACACAGGTCATATCTGGATTCTCAGTGCTTGTTGGGGTCAGATAACACAGATCATGTCTTGTCTCTGTGGTCTGAGAGCTCATTGTTGTCAAGTTGGCCCTCTGAAATCTCTCTCCACCCCTTTTCTCACCTATGCAGGGAAATGCAAGTGGGGGGTGTTTGCTTTGGCCATCTCCACTACTAAGGAGGGTCAGACACTGGAGTATTTAATGGATGTCCATCTGGTTGTGGGATACCCCGTCACCATAGCAGCTGTGGCACCAGGTGGCAATGTCTTGTGTCCGATAATTTATCTGGCAGATTTATCAATGGAATTATAAGCATCGTACTGGAGCTACTGGCATGAGCCCTGGTCCCTCAGGACCTGCAGTGATCTCGCACTTCCATGCTGCTCTGGAGAGCATTTCTATCTATGTGCTTGTGGTGTGCTTCTCAGGGTACCCCAGGGAGACCCGGGTAGATGCAGGTAGCTCACTACCAGTCTGCATGACCGTTCAGGTATATTGCATGTTTTGCTGTAACAATTGCCAGAAGCCAAATGTAACTTTCTCAGTCTTGGTTGAATGGGTGGGATCTTTTCTTATACTGTATAATCTACAAAAGAGTGTCACAGTTCAATGTATTCACTACATCCAGTTTATATTTTCGTATGCACTTATGCTTATGGAGGGTTTTTTTAATGCTTCCGTCATCCTGTGTTTTTCATGTCCTCAAATGTAAATATGAAATGTGTTATGGAGGATGTAGTGAAATCCAAGGCATTAGAAATAAGTGCTGTTTTAGTCCTTTTTTTAAACCGTAGCATTAAGGTGATAAACTGTGAAACCAGGTTCAGTTAGTGATTAGGTTTTCTTAATAAACCACTGTACAACTGCGGGAAAGGAAATTGTGTCGACATAGTATACACACCTTTCCTGTGCTATTGAGGAGATAGCATTTGCACAACTTCACCTGTTTTTGGTTACTTTTGCCAAACATTGTTATCAGTGGTTGCTTTGCTTTAAGACTCTGGGAAATGGAAAGAGTTTTTTTTTTTTTTTTTTTTCCCCCCCCAAGTATAGTGTATGTTCTGTTGGTTCTTTAGTCACAAAGGTGAGACCAGGTTTTAGCTCCAACTGTGGGGCCATGGACACTGTGTAGAGACTTACTGAAGCCACATTAGCCATGTTTGTGCTAATGTCATTAGCCTGTTTTTGCTGAAACCTCAGCCTCCTGTTGCTTGTTGGAAAAAGGAACAGAGGGCAGGCAATGGTATGGTGTGATGAATGATAATACCCAGAACAGTGGGCAGGCCCGCTTGAGCTTTCAGCGGTTGGTCTGCAGAATTCAGTACCTTTTGAGAAGTTGCACTTCTTTTCCCGCTATTTCTATCTGTAGCCCAACCTGCAGGTACTGCGGGGCATACAGGAGTGCATTAAGGGGACGGTATTATAGTGGGCAATAAAGACGATGAAGACCACTGATGGGTTGTTAGCAATGTTGTCTCTGGGACCGAAGTCACAATCAGATTTATTGTGTTTGTGGCAGGACTTGAATGAGCTGATGTGACCCTCATAAGGAGTCACATTAATCATATGTATGATTCATATTTATATTGGCAAATCAATATATGCAATCAAACATATTAGAATTTGTGTAAAAAGGTTTTGCATTACAATAAGCTTTGTCTAAGAATTGCGGATCTGATGCTGGAGGTGGAGATTTCTTGGGGTGTTCCTGACATGTATGTCAAAGGGAATGGATTTGAACCTTCAGTCTTCAGGCCATAGTTTCACTAAAGTGTCTTATAGTGTTTTAATGCAGTTTGGATGTCCTCGAGGAAGAAGCTCAGTCTACATATGTGTCCCTTGTTGATGAGCTAAAGTAGGACCCCCTTTGAGGTAGTGACAGAAAGTAGGTTGGAAGTATAAGTTGGGAGGGGTGTAGTAGTGACTGTCATGTGGGAAAAGAACAGTGGCCAGCTGTTACTTTTAATGCACGCTTTCCTTCACAGTAATGTTTAATAAAACAATTTATATATTAGCTGATGATTTTTTTCTTTTCTTTTCTTTTCTCAAAAGTGACAGTGTCAAATTCTAGTTATTTATCTGTTCAAACAGCAGAGTAATTTGTTACTGGGTCCTTTAACTTTATCACAGCAGCTATAACCACTGTACTCTCTGATCTTAATTATTTTAGAAATGTTTTAGTATCTTTAAAGCATAGTTTTAATATTGTGCTATTATTGAAAGAGTTTGATGGCCAGAATTTGACTACGTTGACGCGTTCTATTTAGGTACAATTTACACAAAGTCAATGATGCACCTCAGAAGAATATTGACTGATGCAAAGGCTCAGAACATAGATACTTATTAATAAAGAAAGAAGTTGCGCAAAACTTTAGCCGCATGCATGCAACAACATAGTGTTAAAAGACCCCACAATAAATGTCACGTTGAGACAAGCGTAGCCGTATTGAAATTAATAAAAGTACTGACAGTTCAGTACCTCTAGGAAAATACTGAAAGAATTAATGGGCTTCCCAGCTTTGTTTTCTTTGTAGACTTCTGCTCTGCAGTGAGTCATCTCTGTTGCTGTGCTGTCACTATGGCAGCTTGAGCACACCCAGCGTCTCCTTGTGGCACGATGTTGCCAAGGTGCACAGTTTGAGGCCAGTGTGGTATCATTAGTGTGTCACATGCAGCACATTCAGGTTTTCCTTCTCGGCAACCTGGGCTGTCTCTGGGCCTGATCATTTTTTGCTGTGATGGATCAGTGACCAAAGCAATAGGCTAATTTGCTGTTGTATGTTTAGCTCTACTGTTCAGTGCCCTGTGTCATACTGCCAAAAAGAGCATTTTGAAAATGAATCGAACTTTCGCTGGGACCAGCTGACCAGTATGGCAAAGCAGGGTTATAAACGGTGTCCTGCAATTGTGTCACATTAACCAAAAACATTCATCTTCCAAAAGCTAATGAGATTTCCAGGTTAAACCAACAGCTCTCAGAATGCTGTCATTGCTGGGGTCATCCAGATGTGGACTTGTTGTCATAGGCATGGACCTGACAGTCTTAATCAGTTATTACAGTAACATCTTAACAAAAGAGCATTTTTATTTTTTATATAAATTTTATGAAGGACACTGCACTTATACTTCTTTTGTGGTTACTATGACGATCCCCTGTCAACTTATCCTGGTGTTTAGAGCTAACAGCGTTTATCTCTGTTTGTGTAGCCTGTGGCTGTTTGATCATCCTCATCACCACCTAACTTGTTTTTATTATCATCCTCAGATATCATTGAGTGGCTCTCAGCGCTTTGGTCCAATGTGTAGGTGGCATTTGACTCGTTCCCTGATATCATGATGGTTTGAGGAGTTCTGCTGATCTGCTTTGTGGGATTCCATGTCATTCTTTACTGAACCGTTAGAAATTTCCCCTCACCAGTGCATAGACTGGTCTTTGCAAAGAACAAGGCTTTGGTTCTTCTGTTACAGAGCAGGAAAGTGGAGTGTCCACATAGTTTTCTGCGTGATCAGTCCTTTAAGCAACTTTTTATATTTAAATTTCAGAGGTGCACTCTGGTGGACTCTGTGTCTTGTATTGTGGTCAAGTGGCCCATTTGAGAAGAGCAGAGCTCCTTTCTATACTCATGAGGTAACCCTGTTATCGCTGCCCTGATGTTAATGAGCATTTATTCTTTCTTTGTATATTTTTGTGAAAGGATTCCCTGCAACATTACAATAAACAAAAGCCTCGGGAAGTGTAGAATTTGTGATCGCTGTGTTTGATCTCTGTGGACTTTTACGGTGTTTGAACATTGGGTGATATCTGTTGGACGAAGATGGCCTGCTTACAGCATATTAATGGAATTGCAGAGGGTTTACCAGGGGCACTGTCATTAAAATGACAGTCTGGTGCACAAACAGGAAAATCATGAACTCTCTAGCTGTGGCATTGAAGGAGAGTTTTAAGGATGCTAGACAGAGTCAATCATGTTGGATCCAATTAATCCAGAAATGTCACTGGAAACAGAAAAGAGACTGAGGTTAGAATACCTTGGACATACCTTGAGATCAGATTCTCTCAAAAAGATAGATGCTTGGAAGAAGTTGGAGGAGAATGATGAGCAAAGCAAATAGACTTGGACATTGTGATACTTAACACACTCTTCTCTGTGTTGGAAGATGTGAGTGGGCACCATAACTTTCTGGAGACAGTGTATATGTGGTCAGCAAAAGTCAAAATATACCCAACAGCACTTAATGAAATAAATACCAAACAAATCACGCTGGTATTTTTTGTTTATGTGTGAGCTGATGACTGACAATAGGGCACCTGTATGACCGAGAAGGAAGGAAAGTGCATAATATCACCTGGTGTCTTGGCTTCTACCCTTTTGCAGTCCAGTGAGGAATGATGTGTGATTGCCTGTATTTAGCACTGACCTCTTGAACCTTATACTGTGAATACTTTTGGACTTCAAAATTATTAGGCTCTTTGTAGGTTGGTGGATTCACTGATAAATGACTGAGCCTAGTTTTTCAAACAAGTGGACGAGTCCCTGAATTGGAAAGCCACATATCTGACTTTCTGTGATATGTGCAGTTGATGTGTCTAGTGGAGTTGTGTATCTAAATGTACATTTGTAGTTGCTCCATCCCACAGTAGAGGAATCTCTTGATGGGGTTCCATTTGGCTGCTGGCTCCAGACTCCAGCTGGTTCTCCTCCCTTTAGACTGCCCAGTAGGGGCATCTGAAAAGAGACCCTTGAAGACAACCTGTTGAAACAACTCCATGTCAGAAACAGATCCCATCCCCCGACCACCCACAGGACCAGTAATCCCAGCAACAGCACTGGATCCCAGGGAGCACCTCGTGGTCACTGCTGTGCTGGAAGTGATTACCGGTGCTGTTAACCCTCCCTTCCATTCCCAACAAGTTCTGCAGCGTCAGGGCTCTACAATCGGCTCACAAACAGGACTCTGTCCACACCCCTCCCCCACCCCTGGGGTGATGGCTCGATCCCACCCCCACTACCGGCTGACATTTTAGAAGAACCAGATGCTGCTTGAGCTGCGTGAATAGGCCCTCTGGGAGAGGGGGAGGGGAGAAGTACAAGGCGGCATCTGCAAAGATTGGAGCAGGGAATGTGGTTGTATGCTTCCTGGTCTGATCCCCAAACTTTAGGAAAACTTCCATCATTAGTGAAGTCCATTGATTGAGAGTATTAGCTTGTATAAATCCTGGTCCATTACATATGTTGGGAGAGGGACAGCTGTGGGACATTTCCAGCTAGTTTTGGTCAAGTCAATCATTTGCACAGGACAAGTGGGACAAAAAGTGTGCAAAAGCTGTGCCTGGGAACTGCAAAGAAGGAAAAACAGGAATGATGGTCGTGAGGAAAAATGATATCTATGAGGTTGAATTTTCTGATGTGGTGTCAGTGGTATTTTGGTTCTGTTTGTATTTGCATATCTAGTTGCATGATGAATGTACAAATGGATACAGTATAAATAAAAATGAATTTTCATACTGAAGCTGTGTGTGTGTTTTGTGTAAAAATTTAAATCCTTAGGCTGTATGTTTTCCCCCATTCCCTCAAACTGACTCTTGGGAACTTTTGATACTTCCATTTCTCTTCCAATGTGTTCTTTAAATAGGCCTGCCCCCTAGTGCCCTGGAGTAAAATGACATTGTAATAAGTATAAATCAGACTCGCAATAGCTACAGCAAGACATTATTGTAGGTGTTGTTGCCCCTGCCCCGTAGATATGACAGTCAAGGATCACCCGAGTTACTTGATGATACCATAGTGATGGCAGTTGCAAACTGGCAGTTCCATCCATTTTCAGAGTCTTAAACAGCAGCAATCCAACCTGTAAAACCTGCCTGCCCCCCTCCAACTTCTGTGTGTTTGCTTTGGCATCTAGGGTCCAGCTTGGTGGGCTCCAGCCTCTCACTCGCAGTGGCTTGCCAGCACTATGGACCCCAGCAGCTGGAGTGGCAGCGAGAGCCCGGCCGAGGATGTGGAGAAGATGAATGACTCTGTAGACAAGGCCGTAGACGGAGACGCCGAGGGAGTGTGGAGCCCTGACATTGAGCAGAGCTTCCAGGAGGCACTTGCCATCTACCCACCCTGTGGGCGCAGGAAGATCATATTGTCGGATGAGGGCAAGATGTATGGTGAGTAGGTCTGGTTATCGCTCTACCTGCACACAAAGATGTGTGATGGTACAACACCTTACCACAGACAGTGCTAACACCACAGCACTGTAGGCATTGATTGCATCTGTGAGGGAAAGAGGTGATGTGAGTCACGGGGAAGGCACACATGGCTCCTGCCCTCCCCTTGAAAGGCCCATCTGCAGAAGAGCAGATGGTGCAGTGGCTGCTGGCAGCTGTGGCCCCTCCCCCCAGCCATGCTGGCTGATGTCATGGAAAGAAGGGGTGTTTTCTGTCCACTACTGTGGGATGAAGGAAGGAACAAGTTCAACCCCATGGGACTCCCCTGGCAGGAGAAAGGTTGAACCTTGCAGTCACAGAGTCACAGTCAAAGCTGACTGCAGAGAGAGTCTCTGCCTCTTTTCGTTGCCCTCATCTGCTCTGTTCAAGAGGGGCATGGTTGAAGGCACACAGCCAACAGGTGTGAATGAGCTCTGGGTGAGGGGGGGGGTCAATTAACTGCTAAATTTGATATTCCGACATTTGTTCATAATTTTTGCATGAATATATAAAAAAAATTGCAATTCATTAGTTACTGCTGCCTGTGTGTATGAAATATGCCCGTATGAATGCTCTTTAGACCAGAATTTTGCTTTCCCTTCCAATGTAGTATAAAAGAGTATATATAAAGCATGTAGGTATAAAGAAGCACAGCTCTTCTCTCCAGGCTGTGGGCAGTGTGTTCTGGGTTATATTTCCAGTGTTCATTACAGACATGGCTGGTGGAAATTGCCACAGTGCACAGGAAAGCAGCCAATGTGTCCCTTTCAGAAGATGCAGGGTGTCTGCCTACAGGGTTTGGGCAGGTTAGAAAGGGGTCAGGGAGTAGGAAGCTCATGGGACCATGTGACATGGCATCTATTCTGAACTAGATGTGTACAGAACATGGGTGGTGTGTTCTTCTGTTTCCATGGCAGCAGACGCCTGGACTTTGGCCTTGAAGTCTTTCTTAGGGCAACTCCAGTTGTCCCTTGCCCCCACCTCTAATGCGGGGGGGGGGCAGACTAATCCATCCACAATGGGCAGCTGGCTGCTGCTGTCAGATGTGGGATCAGAGCTCTTTATCCTCCATCTTTTACACAACGGGGCCTTTTAAGTCTCTGTGGGTCTTAGCGGCTGTATGGAGCTGCAGTCTGCACCCTCTCCTTGTCACATGACTCCCTGGGGGTACCTTATGAGAGTGATCATATCATTCTTGGTGATGCCCACACACTTTTGTTCTGGGGATCGAGTGTGGAACTATTAAATTAAAAGTATAATGCAAGTTTTATATTTTTATAGCTATGTCTATAGATGCAGCCAATTTTTTACAAAGCTTATTAGTTAATAATCCAAGGTACATATATTATTAACCTTTTATTGAGTATGTGTTAGTGAATTTAGAGTTATGAACAAAATTAGTTTTAAAAGAGTTCCATGGTTCTGTTATCAGTTGTTAAGCAGCCTCTGTAATTTGATGTGTGGCTAAGGCACTTGTTTTGAGTGAAGCTGGTGTGGAGGGGAGGCTCATTATTGAGTGAGTGAAACAATAACCCCCCTCACTTAGGCACTGGAACTTCATGGTGTTGCTTTGTAGTACTATCATGCAGATGGCTATTGCAGATTGCCAGCTTGTCCGTGACAGGATGACCGGCAAGTGTCCCAGCCAGTACTGCTGTCCCACTTTGCTGTGGAGCTGAGTCTTGGTTCATTCTGGAAGGGCAGTGTGGAACAAGCTGTGAGGGGATAACAAGTGTCCACATTTGTACCAAAAATTCTCAGGAGTGGTTCTACATCTAGGGATATGGATGTTGTAATTCACATATCAGTGTTTTGTACCAGTGGTTCTCAAATGGAACGGCCACAGCTATAAAACTTTTAGGCAATATGATGTAGCCTCAGATCATATTTCTTACTCTGATGAAAAATTAGGAATGTTGCTTACCAGTTTTTCACTGTATTGTGTAATCTTGGCAATGTTTGTCAAACAAAATGGATATGTTTTTCATTTGTTCACTTAAACAACTATCAGCAGATCTAGAGCAACCCAAAGCTCTCAGTAACATTTCAGTCACCAAGGGACAAATGCTCCAGTGGCAAATTCAGAGGATGAAGAACCCAGGATAGCTACAAAAGGTATAAATGCTGAGAAAAATGACAAAACATAGAAAAGAAGGCAATAGTTACTTTAACTGTGGCTTTCTTTTGATTTCTAAAAACAAAGGTTTACCTTAGCCACAGTGTGCAGTCTGTTCCCAAGTACTTTTCAATGAGTGTATGAGACCTTCCCAGCATATCACATATTTACAGGCAAAACATGGCAAGAACCCAGACAATCCCAGGAGACCTCTTAGTGAAAGACAAAAGCAGTGACTAGTGTACAAACTGAAATGAAGGTAACAAAAATATTATACACTGTAGCCAAATACATGGCTCAGGAGGAAAAAACCTTATACTTTCAAGGAAAACTTGTTTTGTCTTACGCAACTGAAATTATGGAGGGGGATTTTTTGGAGATAAGGCCAAACAATTGGCCAAACTGTCACTACCAAATGACAATGTAAAAGGTTGTATCTCAGCTATGTGAGAAGATTATAGCAGAGCAGTGCATTGTGGAGCTTTGGGGCAGTTTCTTTGTTTTCCAAAAATGTAGATGAGTTGGCCAACTTATAAAATGTCATGCTTGCACATGTTCACGGTGAATGGTGAAAAAGACAAGGATTTTTTTTTATTTTGTAAAGCAGTAGACACTACTATAATGATAAAGGTGTTTCTTGTACTGGATGATTTTCTGAAGTCAAATGCAATAAGATGGGTCAAGTGCATTGGCCTGTGTAGTGATGGACATGCGGTGATGCCTGGTAGACATGCTGTAGTAGTCGATGAATAAAGGCTGCTTCTTCCTTTGCTGCTTCAGTATACTTTTCTGCACAGAGATGCACCTGCTGCAAAAGACACGGAACCCAGTCTTTGAACATGGGTGTAAACCATTGTGAAGTTTGTGAAAGCCAAAACCACAAACTCAAGGTTATTTGACTGCCTGCCGTGTGGAGGTTGGTGCAAACAACCACTCCCTGCTCTCACACACAGAACTGTGATGTTTTCCTGGGGACAAATGCTGACACGTCTGTTTAGCCAGTGGGAGGAGCTGTGTGACTTCCTTGCAAACAAGAGACCTGATTTTGCAGAGTTTTTAGGAGATGAGAAACAACTTGTTCTACTCGGCTACCTTGTAGTCATTCCATGAAACAAAGAAGCTTAACAAAGCAAAGCAGGTGCAAACACAAGCAACATTATCTAACCTGAATGAGTCCAGGCTTTCAGCAGAAAATTAAATCTATTGAAAAACCATGCCTTCTCAGGAATCGGCGACATGTTCAAGCAAACGCATGCATTCATAGCAGAGAGAGAGCTGGATTCCAGTACCATCAAAAATAATATAACAGTGCATCTGTCAAGCATGTTGGAGAAATGTGACTATTTCCCTCCTAACACAGGAGCAAGCAGCTTCTTCTTTCTGGATTTAAAAACCCTTTCACTGAGAATATTGAATCAAAGTTTTCAGGTACTTCCCCATCTAAACTGTTGAAAGAACTTGTAGATGTATCACCTGGTGCCACCCTAAAACTTTGGGAAGTCCTACTGAAGAAAGTCTCAATCTGAAAAGAGAGGTACAGAGTACCTAGTATTTTAGGACGTAGCAATGAAGGTGTTGATACCATTTAGCACTCCTTACCTATGCAAAGATCGGAAGACTGAACCCGGGGCCACACTGAGCCTTGAGGATAGCATGCACGTTACTGTATCACAAAGTTCTTCATGTGTTGATAATATTATTTACAAACAGCAGCTGCAGTGCTCTTACTGAAGGGGTAAATTCTTTTCAAAAGTTGTGAAAAATGTCTACAATGACTATTTCAGTATTTTATACACAAAACTACTACTCTTTAAAAAAAAAAAAAAAAAAGTTTTTCCTTTAAAAAAACAGTAGTTAGGTTAATTGAATAACTTCTGTAAAATTTCAAAATTCTACAGTGACGGTTTTTTTGCAAACTGCTTATTTATCCCTGAAATTGCCTACACATTTTATATGATTAAGCATTTTAACTTATTAACAAGTAAATTATTATGTTTAATAAGTAAACTTAAACATATATGGTAGTCCTGAAAGAGGGCAAATATCAAGGCCTGGATGGGGGGGGGTGTGTGCTAGGATATTCTTGTGGACACTGTAAGACCTTGGAGGCCTACAAAAAGGAAGATATGATTCACCTTGACATTAATGTCAGGAAATGGAAACATAGAAGCAGTTATTTAAAACAGTAATTTTTTAGTGGCAAGAACCTGAGGGGAAGCGAGAGCCCAGGGAAGGCGTGTCAGATGTTTGATTTACAGCAGTAATAGAATATTTTCCATACTGGGTGAGCACCACCTATAGGTGGTGTGCTAGACCAGAGGAGACACAGTGTTCAAGTGTGTTTATGACTGTGATTTACCAGGCACTGTCCCTGAATCCCTCTTCACTTGGCTCAGAGGTCCAGGTTACTCTGTAATGCCATTGAAGTGGTTCCAGTGACATTTGCTGGTGCTCTATAAACAATGTTTGTAGACAGAAAGTGACTGGGTAACTTAGGGTATCTTTTGCTTGAACATCAGAGCAGACAATATGGACAGAGATGTGCACGTTGAATCAGAAGTTTGACCTCTTAATGAAAATGCAGTCTTTTTGTTGATCTGGATCACGTGGGGTGGGAGGGTTTCACAGGCCATTTTGGTGCTGTAATCCTACATGAATTGCTGTATTGTTATCTGGTGTGGGTGGGGCAAATGGTACCAGAGCAAGCAAACCTGGCCATAGTTTGGTTGTAATCACATGACCTCCTCTGGTGGCTCTACACCTTTTGGGGTAAAGTCTGTGGTCTGGATGCTGCACAGCTTTACTGCCTCTGTTCTGTTTGCTGTTTGTAGTCTGCCTCAGCTTCTGTACTTCTGTTTAATAAACCAACAAACAAATCAAATTTTTACTTGAACTATATTTCAAAGTTACATATGTTCAGTTAACTTTTTGTATACAGTTTATTTTCTACTTGTCTTGCGCCTTCTCTTGCTGTGTTTATTTTTGTCTCTTGTACCCATGCTTCTGTTTGTTTTTGTGTGGGTGGGTGGGTTTGTCTTTGAGGTGAAGGAGGGTGCAATAACCTATGTTCCACCTCCCCTGCCCTTCCCACAGCAAGCAGCAGGTGGAAAGTCCCACCTGGTTGCCATGGTACCATGGCTTCCCGCCTCTCTGGGCGTGGCTGAGTTTGGGAGGGTCGCTGTGCTTTGAAATCAGTTTGTTTCTGCTGTCAGCCCACAAGTTTGAGGAGCTTCCTTATTGAGATGGTTTGTACACTAAATTACTTTGTGAAACAGTAAAAAATGGTGATACACTGTATCCTGATAGCTGCTTCCATGGGCTGTGTGTGTGCGCACGCATCCAGATGATGTTCTTACTGTGGTATTTGTACTGTCCTCGTAGCCTGATGGTTGGCAGTGTTTCTCCTCTCTCCTCACAGGTCGCAATGAGCTCATCGCTCGCTACATCAAGCTGCGGACGGGCAAGACGAGAACAAGGAAACAGGTGAGAGTACATGATAGTTGTGAGGGGCTGATGACTGTTTCCCTTCTTTCAGTTGAGGTCCCTGCATTTGGCTGAATGGACTGAAAGTCATTTCATGACTGACACATTCTCCTGTTTTATATTCGGAGAGCCGCAGTGGCTGCAATTTATATGCTAAGCATGTTTGGGATATATTTTTACGTATTTTAACATCTATCTTTTGGTGCTTGTTTGTGCCTCCGACTGATTTATAGTACTGTAAGGTAGCAGCCCTCATTATGCTCTTCTCTGTGAAATAAAATAGAGTATTGACTGCTGTAATAGTTGCGTTTCCCATTTTATCATACCTACGTAAATTGGGTATGTTTATTTCTGGGCATGTTGATGTATCAGAAAGAAAGCTGGGGAATCTACATTAGTCTTTGCCCCGTCACAGGAGATTTTTGTCACCATAGTTACTGGTTCTTCCTTTGTCTCTATCCACCCCTTAGGTCTCCAGTCACATTCAGGTCCTTGCCAGAAGGAAATCCCGTGAATTTCAGTCCAAGCTGAAGGTTTGTGCTTTTCTGTTTCTGTCTTTGTTTCCTCAGAGTCTCTGTCGTTGTCTCCCATGGTGTACGGTGAGACTGCTAGACAGGTGTAGCCCCACCTCTCTACATACAGGTATCCTGTCCTGGGCTCTTCCGAACACCCTCCTTTTGTGGCTGTGTGTGTTTCTCCTCTGTCTTTTATGCAGCTGTTTGCGTCAAGCTGAATGCAAAATGGGTCTGATCAAAAATCAATACCTTTTGAATTATGCAGTATGGCAGGGTGTACTCATAAAAGTGTACTTCAGAGGTTTATTAATTATTTGTTTTGGCTAAAAATAATTGCCATGTTTAAATGACAAACTTTCATTTTTCAGCGAGAATAAAACATTTTGAAATGTACTTACAATATCTGTTCACCATCAGGATGGTTATACCTTGATTCACTCCTTTCAATAATTGCAATCTGGGTGTGATGTCCAGCATAAATGCTATTAAAAATGGATGTCTTGTGGGAAAATCACGTACGGGCCTTGCAGTTGCAGAGATCCAAATTTCCCCTTGGTGTCTCTTAGTGCTTTTTTGCCTCCGCGCTGTCTCTGTTCTATGTGCTTAATGTTTATATGTAATGATAATATTTATAAGTGAGTTATGGATTGTAAAATGACAATGGATCTTGTCTGTTTGCATTTAGGTGACAAACATGGTGAGTCCTGATTTTTATTCCAACCTACTCCACTCTTTCATCTTTAGCCCCCATCTGTCTCGGCTTGCAGTGCTCGTGCAGTGATTCTCATCTGCGTCTGAGCTTCTTGTTGCATAATCTGTCCAATCTCTGCACTCACAGCTTCTTTTCAATGCTCTTTGCTCATCCTGCTGATAAAGTCTATCAGTAAGAGAGAACTTGAAAGCTGTAGGAAGCTTCTGAGGAGGACATTCAATGCCTAAACTTAAAGGGGCAGTGCTTTCTCACATGTACTTAACCTCAGTACACAGTGCAGTGAAATGCTTGTAAAATATTTGAAATAAGCAGACAGGACTTTTTCTAGCTCCTTGTAATTTATTTCTACCCAAGGCAACTGGAGTGAGACTTTTCTGCATGAAGAACATAAAATTTTGGTTTTGGAACTGTTAGCAGCAAAAGCCTCACAGACAGGTTGTGCTGTTCTTATCGCTTTGAGGCAGTAGAATACAGAGCTTGCTGCAGTGTGTGCGTTCTGTCTGTTTAGTCTGTTGTACTGCGGTGTGTCATTTCAGTCTCATTGGTCTGCCAAGTGTAGTGCAGAGTATTTTTTCATGGATTGCATATACTGCTACTTTGCACTGTGGGGATGCACCTGTGTGTTCGTGCATTATTGTTTTCTGAATGTCTTGCAGGATCAGACAGCGAAGGACAAAGCCCTGCATAGCATGGCCTCCATGTCTTCAGCACAGATTGTCTCTGCCACCGCCGTCCACAGCAAGCTGGGTTTGCCCGCTGTCCCTCGGCCGGCCTTCCCAGCAGCCACAGGGGTACGGCACGCTGTAACTTGCACTCAGAAACCGCGCACTTGGGATACATTATGGAAACTGATATACCACAGAAAGAAATGATAATGTCTGCGTCTTTTTTTTTCTTTTTTTTTTTTTATCTAGATAAATGCTTAGGTTTCTTGGCTAGTTGTCACAGTGCATGTTTCATGTGTGGTTAAGAATGGCTGCACCATTTATTGATCTCCTTTCTAGTTCTGGCAGGGTGTGGTTTCAACAGGCCAGCCTGGATCCTCACAAGAGTAAGTTCTGTCATGTCTGTATGTGCTCTGCAGGTGACACATCCGGTTAAGTTCCCTTCCCTCACAATCTACTTCATCTCATTTCAGCGTCAAGCCTTTCGCCCAGCCAGCTCATTCCATCCAGCCTACAGCAGCAACGCCTGTTTCAGGTACATGAAATTACTGCTTGTGGGTTTGGGTCTCCTGTGAAGAATTGAACGGGCTCAAGATGATGACCTCTATTCTGACCAGGGACGCTGTCTCCCCTAGGGTATGAACCTTCAGTGACCCCAGCAGCTCCAGCACCCCCAGCCCCAGCCTGGGAAGGCCGCTCCATAGGGACCTCTAAGCTCAGGCTGCTGGAATTCTCTGCATTTCTTGAACAGCAGCGGGACCCGGACTCAGTATGTATCTGCATCCCAGACCCCAGTCATTTAACACGCTGTCTACATGTATATCCCTGCATCTTTGACCTTCCGTTCTATAGTTTTGACTCCATGTGGGCACCATTTTAACATCATGACAGAAAAGTAATGACAGATGATTACATAATCAGTTAAAGTCAAGATGTTCACAGTTTCACTTAACCTGCCTATCCTGTTTACAGTAGAATTGGGTTTTATCCTAAAATAAAATTTTTAAAAAAAGGCCAACGGCACCATGTACAGGGCTCTTCAAACAGCCCAGTGAGCAGCTCTGTGTCTCTTCCAGTACAACAAGCACCTCTTTGTGCACATCGGCCAAGCGAGTTACTCGTACACCGATCCCCTGCTTGAGTCTGTGGACATTCGCCAGATTTACGACAAATTCCCAGAAAAGAAAGGTGGACTGAAGGAGCTCTTTGACAAAGGGCCACAGAACTCTTTCTTCCTTGTGAAATTCTGGGTGAGTCGAACACCATACGATCTATGTCGACAGTTGAGGGAAAACAAAATATTGTCATCAGTCTTGATAGTGATTATATAAATATCTGTTGTTGATGCTGCACAGACTTCTGCTGTAGTCAGTTTGTGGATAATGCTGCCATCTTTTGCTTAGATCTTTCATTATCTCTGAACCATAGCCAAAAGTACCCTTTAGCAGTTGTGTTGATGCTGCCTGGTAGTCCTTCTCCAGTTGTTGTTAATCTCTTATTTTGCACCTCTTTCCTCCAGGCTGACCTGAACTGCAACTTGCAGGATGACACAGGAGCCTTCTATGGTGTCACAAGCGAGTACGAGAGTCCAGAGAACATAAGCATAACCTGCTCCACCAAGGTGTGCTCTTTTGGCAAGCAGGTGGTAGAGAAGGTTGAGGTAAGTGTGGAAGCCACACGTTGGACTGCCCACTCTGCTTTTTTTCATAGGTTGGGTTCCACATGGTACACTTTAATTATTACATGACCAAAGTTACACTTCTTGTTTAACCAACTTTTCAGACCTGTAATGAACCCTTGTCCTCTGTTTGATAAATATTAATTAATATTTTGAAATGTTCAATTTAGCAATGTAGTTAGAGTGCTTCTCTGTTCTGCAGGGTATTTAAGCTAAAGGGGTGCAGTAAAAATTGCTCTGCTTTATAAATGAATACATCATTCAAGTAGCTTAACAAATTGCTTTGATGAGAAGTGCCAAATAAATATTTGTAAAAATAAATGCAAACAATGACTAGATCATCCACGTGTGCTGGACAATCTCAGTAAGTTATATATTATTCCTCTTAAGATAATAATACAGAGGTAATACAGAAGTTTTTTTTTTTTTTTTTTTTTTTTCTTTCTTTCTTTCTTTCTTTCTTTTACTGATCAGGTTCTGGAAAAGTGTCCCATGAATATACCCATGATACTTTTTTTATTATCATTGTATTCATTGTCAAATGTTAATGAAAACCAAGGCACATTAACCAATATTATTTTCTAGTGTTCATATTTTTCAGATTTGTTGTTCAGTCAGCAATAAATGTGTAAATCCAGTCGAAGTGAACGTTGAGGTGACTACTGCCTGTGCATGGTGTTCTCCCTGCAGACGGAGTACTCGCGCTTCGAGAATGGACGCTTTGTCTACAGAATAAGCCGCTCACCCATGTGTGAATACATGATCAACTTCATCCACAAGCTCAAGCACCTGCCAGAGAAATATATGATGAACAGCGTCCTCGAAAACTTCACCATCTTGCTAGTAAGCTGAACTGTCCATAGGAGGGGTTGTGTGGCAGCCGATTCAGGCCGCTGCCTACCACTCACCTGCACCCTGCTGTGTTCCAGGTGGTCACGAACAGGGAGACGCAGGAGACTCTGCTGTGCATGGCATGTGTGTTTGAGGTGTCCACCAGCGAGCACGGAGCCCAGCACCACATCTACCGCTTGCTCCAGGAGTGATGCACTGTGCCATGTGTTTCCTCACCAACGTCCACACTGCAGGGCTGCACGCTCGTGTTCCCTCATCATACAAACGTGTGGTTTGTCAGTGACTGTAGAGCTGCGTACAGAAGGTAAAACGCGGTAAAACAGCCCATCGCTGTTTAACACAGACAAACTCAGTGATTCTTTTTTTGTTGTTGTTTTGTTAATTTGAATTACCTGTCAAGAAACACAACAGCCTCTGTTTGATAGGTTCCATAAACGTGTGTGCTTGTGTGTGTGACAGAGAGAGACAGAACAGAATGCTCAACTGTTTCCAAAGAAAAGTATGTAATATTGAACAGCTGTCGTTCTAAAGAAACACTAATAAGAAGGCAGATGGATGTGGCCCAGGCTACAGCACCACGCACAAGAGGAATGTTAGTTTCCCTTTACTGCAATGAGGAAATAACACTGGAGTGTGCAGATGTGTCACAATGCAGTGTTTAATTACAATTACAATGCTACAGAGCAACACCACAGCAACCTGGAGATAAGTTACCACTGTTACTGTGGTATGGCAGTGTGTAACAGTGATATGACCACCTGTACCCCATGTGGTCATTCAGGGTTGAAGCCTTTGGAGACACTCTCTTGTAGGAAGCACTACACAGCAGCTTTCTCATGTCTGTGACACTGAGAAGACCGTGACATACCCATGGACCTTGTCCACGTGAAGGTGGCAGAAAGACCCGGTTGTAGCAGTCGAAGTGGGATGATCTACTCCTCAATGTGTCTGTGGTGGTCTTGCGTTAGAATAGTATTAGTCAGTAGTTGGTTTTGTAAAGGTGTATCTGTGTGTGTGGGCGGGCCTGCCTCTGACCTGAAGCCTTAAACCTGGTGGTCTCACTCCCCCATCCACCTGGACCCCTTATCCGTGATGTTCACCGAGCTGGAATATAAACCATATGGAGCTGCTGAAGTGTGACACTACACAGTTGCCTTGGGGGTTTAATGCTTCAACCAAACAACAGAAACATTAATGGCTTGGATGGAAATGCCAACACATCTTTCCTGTCCAGTTTATTACTCAGCATGGTCCATTGGGTTCATACAAAGATATCTGTCAGATTTGTGGTTGATAATCAGTGTGTGATAGACCACTCTGCCTTTGCTCACCAACTCAACCAAAAATGTTGAGAAACTTTAGTGAAACGATGATGGTTCTGCTGCACTGTGAGCATCCAAAGTGCCTCTCTGGTCATAGAGTCTGTGAACTGAACCAGAACATAACTGCCTTAACAATGAGATGGTTGACGATGGATGTCAGACCACCAGTTCGCCTTTGAAACCATGTAGTTTTGACAGCTTAATTCCATGAGGAGGGGATGTTTTCCCGGCACCCACTGTAGTCAGGACTGTGTTCACATCACCCATACCGGAGTACCGAGCCATAGTTCCACCATGCCACTGTGTTTGCAGGCTCAGTACTCATTTCACATGCTGAATATTGGCACACGTGTCTGAGCACAAAAGGAAACCACTGTGACTGCTGAAGAGTCTGGAAACTCTGAGCGTCATCATGGTAAATTTAAAATGGCACTGGCCTCCTTCTCAATGCACCTCATCCTTAATTTTTTTACAATGCACTATAGGTACCGGTAACACATGTATGCTGGTGTCTCTACCCTTCAGCAGGGGTTACATTTTCACCCAGAACTCTGGATGCATGGTCATTTCAAGTATTCACTCAGTGGGATGTCTGAACTCACATCCACACAGATGATCAATTCGGCCTGACTTTGTGTGTTTTTTTTTTTTGTTTTTTTTTGTGCGCCGTGAGTGTTGGCGTGCTTGTGTGCTGGTACCTTTTGTTTGTAAGAATTTGTTTGCTTTAAAGTGGACGTCTTGGTTCCAGAGGTATCATGAACTTTTCGGAATGTTTTGTAGAGGACACTGGAACAGCACCTGGTGTCATGATCATGTGTTCAGTCCTTTTTTTTTTTTTTTTTCCTTGCTGTCTCCAAAGGCAGCAGCGAGGCTGTTGGAGAACTGACTTCATGCCCATATACCATGTCCCCCTTGTCTTTGACTTGTGGATGAAGTAGATATTTTGTAGCTTTCTAGGACCTTTGTATTCATATCAAATGGAAATAAATCACTTTTACCTCTTGCACTCCTGCATGTCTGACGTCACTGATCACCCCCTGTTGCGCTGTATTACCACACGCAGACAACAGAGGGCGCTCTCGGAAAGCTAGTGCTTTAAAGTCAATGATGAATGGGGATTGAGTAAACCAAAAAACCTGAATTAGCATAAAGTTTTTTTTTTTTTTTTTAAATAAATGATGTGTCATTTACAGAACCTGCAGCAGCGCTACAGTGGTGAGTAAAATCCCTTTTTCTATAGTATGTCCAGTATTTGTTCAACCCCTACCAACACAACCCCATGAATGGCACTCAGGGACCGGGGTGATTGTCTCATAAAAAGATTTATTTTTCTTTCTGCCTAAATGTACAAAGGCAAGGTACAGCATTGTATAAAAAAGAAACATGGTAATTTACACTTTACAGAAGAGGGAACTGGTGGAGGGGCTAGAATGGATGGAATTGATTTGAAACTACAAAAAATACATATTTGTAAACATCTCGTTCAAGTACCGATGACTGATAGCTAACCATTGAGGACTGCTGATGAGTGACAGGGGAGAGGAGTGGGAATTGAACACCTCCCCCCCATGTAGAATTGAAATCTGTCCTGCACCATTCCAGACAACTCTTCAGGAACATCTACAAATAGAACACTAACAAAACATTTGGGAACATACCTGTGAGAAAGGTGTGGTAGCTGGATGCGGCCCTCCCACCCCCACCATGCCTCCTAATTCTCTGAAGCTGAGAACAGCTGCTGGACCCATCATGCATGTGGATGAAATTTGTGGCTCACTGGTGGGACAACTGAAATCCCCCGGCTGTAAACGTTTCAACTAGAGAGGGGGCACTTTGCTCACGGCGAACAGGATCGCATCCTGGAGCCCCAGACTTAGAGGAAACACACCTGAGAGGAGCTGATGGCAGCAGTAAGGGATGCAGAACTCTGCACCTGTTCAGCAAGTCCTGCACGCGGTACTAAAATTACCACAGTAAGCAACTGCTGGTGAGTGACACGCAGGCTACAGTGCCTGTCAGTACAGCTAGAGACCTGGACAACCTGCACAGCTTCACGGTCTCTATAGAAACAGCTGGACCAGGATGGAGGTGTCATATGTATCTGTACTTTGAGATGGAGAAACAGTGAATGTTGGGAGAGGGACTGACAGACTGGTTCACCTGCTACAAGTCTGTTTCATCAATAGTAGAAAAAAAGAGCATAACAGACAAAAGATACGAATCTCCAGCAGCCTCTTTGAAAGAACTCCTGTACAGTATATACAAAACTGACAGCGCGGGACACGGAGACGCCAGGCTGACGGAGGACACGCTCTGCTTGTCCTCTGACACGACCGCCACTTAATGCTGTAGTGACATTTTACACGCGGCACTGATGGTCGGTTGCACGCGGGCGAGACTCGGATCTGTCCCCATACTGAGAGAAGGAGTCCCTGCCGTCCACTGAGGAAAAACGGGCAGCATCACAGCGCCAGAAAAATAAAGAAGCAGGAGGAATATGTGGTGTGAGGAGCGTGTGGACACCCCACTTGCCAAGATTGGGCTCTGCGACGCGCTAGCGTTGGACAACAGGAAGGCGGCGGGGCACCAAGCCTTTGGGGGTCAAATGCAAGTCCCCACATGTCCTTCTGATAGGGGTGCTCTAGAGGGCTGTCGTGCCCCCCATCCCCCCTACACTGTCCACAATGCAAGAGAAAAACAAGGACCGGGTCTCAGGCAGTGTGTCTTTCCTGTGTTGCAGAACCCATGGGGGGGGCCTTTAGTTAACACTCGCTGGCAGGAGGAAGAGCTTCCCAACGTCCAGGCGAAAAAAACGGAAATACAGGAGCGCCTCCTAGTGAGATCCGGTCACATGACTCCTACAAAGCTGCAGTCAGGTGAACCTGCACAACAAAAACACACTTCACTCAAGTGTCAAAAGAAGTCGGGTACAGTCGAGTTCATGTTAGTGGACAGTTTTAGAACTGGGTATCCTATGGTATCCATCCATGTTCTACAAAATATCAGCTGAAACAATGCAGAATTGTGTGAAGGTGTAAATTATGCTATTAATATGGTAATATTTTCACATACTGACCTCAAAAGGGTTTGCAGTTTGCAATGTCTTTGCAAAATAGTTATACAGCCCTCTCTAGCGTTTTTTGCATTCAAGCTCAACCGACTCGTTTTGAAGTGCGTATTAATATTCGTAAGAGGAGCAACCACTCACTGGCTACAATATTGGCCCATGGGACTGACATTTTATAAACTTATTATCCTCTTAGGTGGACCCACCTGTACAATTTAAATGAGATAATAAATCTCACGTGATATAAATTAAATATTAAGCTTCTAAACACAACTGGGCCCACGTCTGATAACTCATGTATCCATAATTTGTTACTATGAGAAAAGCTTGTGAAATGAAGATGTCCCTCAATTTATTCAGAGTAGGTGCCCTAGAAATCTGACCCACTCATCATAAATAATTTGCAGAACTTTTAATTTTAGTATAGCTCAAATATTAATGAAAATATTAGTTTTTATCTACAGACATTTTAAATTATTAAATGACTGTTGTCCAACTCATTCTGTAAATGTAAGATGGTATCGCTGTAGACACTGGAACTTTGTTGAACTAGGAGGGTCCACAGTCCAACTGAGTACCCTTTACTGTCCTCTATGGGCCAGGAGGTAAATGGGTCACATCCACTCCATTACTCCCAAGAGCAGAAAATGGATACGAAAAAGTGGTTTTCAATAATTACTGCTGCCTTGTGGTTCTTACCAGTCTCACCTCCTGGCTGGGGGGTACAGGGATGGTGCGGAGGCCTGCTGACTGGCAACGATGGCTGATGACGACAGACCTGTGGGAAGACAACCTTCATGGCGCCGTGTTTTGTACACAACGTGGAAAATGGGGAGCAAAGGCACCTGGAGACTCACCGGTTGCGTAGGACAGGTCATACTGCCCTGGCAGCAGCGGGTAGCCCAGGTGGTGGTGTGTGGGAACGATGCGCTGAGAGGGTGAGGACCGGGGCCGGTCCAGGTCCCTGTCGCGTTCCAGCCGCTCCCTCTCATGGCCGCCCTTGTCACTCACGCTTGGGGACTTGCTCTTGTACTGACTGGCGTGCTGGTGCAGGATGTCCAGAGCTTTGGCCTCGGAGGCGGCCTTGCTGCTGACCGTGGGGCTGCCGCGTGACTTGTCCCCCTCCTCAGCGCCGCCCACCTTGGTGCCATAGTGGGAGGAGTAGTAACTTGGCGAAAGGTAGGCCCCTGCAGGGACCGGGTGGTTAATGCATCTCATTGCACTTCACTTCACTGAACAATATGACAGAAGACCAAAAGAGACAAACAAGCCTTTCAAAATAAATTTCAGCATTTGCTTAGCCCTCCACAGTTCCTCTATAGCACACGACCTGAACTACACCTATACCGTGGTATCCGAGTTCCCTGGATAACAAGTGATGATTGTTAGTACCCGGCTCAGTGGCGGAGTCTTTGTCTGTGTTTGCTTCTGTACAGTTAAATCCCACAGTAGCAGCCCATTATTTTATATTTTTCTTTAACATAAATTTGACCAAAAATGTTTGTTGCTATTACTATTTATACAACAAAATATAACGTATACTAAACAAAGCTATAACTGCATACAAACACAAATCCATATTCATTACTGAATTAACCAATAATTGGGTAATTTCTGTTTCAAGTGTTCAATATCACACAAATGGGTATTTTGGAGCATTAGATACGTTGGAGAAATTAACTGTTGTTTCTCAAGACGAATACAGAACGATCATCGTTCATGATCATAAAAAAAAAAATTGCTTCCCAATCTTTTGAGTTTGTGGTATTTCAGCAGTTTTTAGGAACAAATTACACTCAGACACCAGGGTAGAAGTGTACAGCAACTCCCTTCTGTCTGGTCCTTCAGCCATCAAGTCCTTACAGCTCATCATCAACACCAGTGTCTCCTCCTTTTGCCTTCCTGAAGCTCCTGTGAGACGCTCAACACCAGTAACAGTCCATGGACCGCCAATGGATCTGCATCCCAGAGGACCTGATGACTCCCTACACCCCAGTAAAAGCACTGTACTTCTCTACCTTTCACCTCTATGTGTCCCACTCACAAGGGGTCCAAAACCTAAAGGCCACAGCTTATCAGTTTTGGCTTCTAGATAGTGGAATGAGCGCCCTCTGTGTCTCAGAGCTGCTGAATCTCTCCCTTTTGTATGTGTGCACATTCGGCCGAATAAATCTGATTCTGATTTTGGACTCGCCACACTCAAGTTCTAGCTGCTCTATAAACTCACATCACACCATCCGTACTTCTTGTCAACTACAGGCAGCGGCTCAGTCACTGGAGTCTGAGCTGTACATGTGCTGACCGAATAAACAGAAACACGACGGCCGTTGGTTACTCACCTGCGTAGTTTTGCATCATGACAGACGGCATCCCTCGATACCCTGGATGATTGGGGTCGTAGCCCTGTCCATAGGGGTACCCGTGCATGTAGGACACGTAGGGCTGATGCTGGGCCAGCGAGGAGAACTGCATGTGAGCTGTGCTCCGGGGGTCCTTGCCCATTGGACGGTGGTCCTCAGAGGAGGCTGCCAACATTCGTGGGTCGCCGCTCTCTTTACTCTCTTCCTTTGGTGCGGACTCCTTCGGACGAGACCTATCCTCCTTGGTCTTCCTGTCCCGCTCCCTCTCTCTCTCCCTCTCGTCTCGCCAGCGCTCCTCCTCTTGCTGCTGCTTTTGGGTTTCAGGGTATTTGCTGGGGTAAATGTAAGGCCACAGGCGCGAATCCTGTTCCTGTGAACGGTGGGAAATTGGGAGCAAATGTCACAGAGGTCCATGGGCAGCAGAGGGTGCCCTTCAATACAACACCAACATTAATTCCCTTAGCTAGTGCTAAGGGTATGCTTCTATAAAGTGCTGACAAAGAGCAATAAACAGCATTGTTATAACACGACTGTCAAGTACAAATACTGTAGAACAATAATATAATTTTCTTCCTAAGAGATAACGGAAATTCCTTCCCAATTTGAGTCTGCAGCATTCAAGCCATTTCTAGGAACCAGTTACTGAGGTGCAAGTCTATTTAAATTTGTAGATGAGTCTTGTGAGATGAAGACAGACAAAAGATGCCCAACTAAAATGCCAACTGGAGAAAAGTTGCTCACCTGTCTGTACCACATGGCCGGCTCCATGGCAGAGCGCTGCTCCTCCTTGCCATGATGAGCCCCCTCGCTCAGCTTCATCTTCAGCCCCTCGGCTTGTTGCGCCTGGGCTTTGGACTCATCCTTGGGGATGATGACAGACTTGGTGCCTTCAGAAGACGGGTCCTTGAACTTACTAGGTGGCTGCACCTTGCCCAGGTCTGACAAACTGGGGCTCTTGGAGAGCGTGGGAGGGACGGAAGCTTTCTGCTTCCATTCATCCTTCACGGAGCACTCCCTGTCCTTCAGAGGGGTGTCAGACTTCTTCTCGGTCACCTGCCGCTGCCGCTCTTCGTACTGCTGCCGTACTGCGGGGCTCGTGCTTATGAGATGGCTGTGGAAGGCCTGGTCCGTAGGGTAGCTATATGGGGTCACGTAGGCATACTGACTGTAGTAAAGCGGCTGCATGTACATGCTGGAGCGCTGCTGGATGACCGAGGCTTGCTGTTGTTGTGGACTGGGGGTGCCGAGCTCAGCTTTGCGGTCTTCATGTGGCTCCACCTTCACTTTGGCCTCCCGTACTTCCTGCTCCTCCTCCTTCTTCACCTTCATCGGCTGCCCCCCTTCAGCCACAGGAGCAGGCACGGCGGAAACCCCAGGGCTGGGATTTGTGTAGTTAGGTGAGTAGTAGGTGTCATAGGTGGCGTAGTAAGGCGACTCCTTGTTAGGCGTCTGGAAGGGGAAAAGGGACTTTTTAGCTCCTTCCCGTGCAGGCGGCTCCTCGGCTTTGGCTTTGACGTTCTCCATCTTGCTTTCACCATCCTCGCCGGCATCAGAGATGTCCGAATATGCCGGGCTGTTTGTCTTCACGGAGGAGTTGTCCACCCCATTCTGCGCGACACCGTGCAGTGGCGTGAGGGGAGGTCCCCCACCGCTTTCTGCCCGGCTACTCATACCGATGGACGGACTGGGGGCGTTGTCACTGAAGCTGTAAATCTTGTCTGCCTCTGCCTTGATGCTGGCCAGGCGGCTCTGATGGGGGTCGGAGGAACCGTTGTGGAGACCATCACTCTTGGTCCCTGTGTCGGAGCTCTCCGAGTAGGGGCTCTTACCTTCTTCTGGTTTTCCCCCTTTCCCCGGGGGCCTGGGACTCTCTGCACCTTTACCTGACTCCTTCCTCTTCTTATCCTTCTTCCTCTTGTCCTTGGAAGAGCTCATCAACGGGCTGACTGCCAACGGGTCTCCCACTGCAGCAGGTTTTGGCTGTATGGCTTTCAGCTGAGGGCTCTTTGGGATGCTCTGCACCATGGTGGCAATTGGAAGCTGCGTTGTAGTGGAAGCAGTGGATAAGGGGTACAGCTGCTGGGATGTGGCAGGGGCGGAAGGGCCGGGTCTTGAACACTTCACACCCTTCTGTGTAAGCTTCTCTAACTTTGCACCACTGGCTTTCCTCGACTTGTCCTTGTCGGATGCCTTCTTCTCGTCCACGTCATCATTACTCGCCTCATCTGTGAGGCACGGTCCATCCTCACAACCATCTGCAACCATCCCTCCCATCTCCTGACCTCCATCTCCAGACTTCTTTTTGCCCAGCTGCTTCGAGGCAAACTTTCCGGAGGAAGGAGAGGGACTCTGAGCGTCAAATCCCCTGCCTTTGGGTGTGAGGGAGCGTGCTGGAGAGAGGCAGCCCTTCTGGGAGATGGAGGCGCCATTGCAGCTACCAGCTTCTGGGTGCAGTAGAGAGTCCTCGCCACACTCACTGTCCCCATCCAGGTCTAGCTTGACGTCGTCATCATTGTGTGCACGTGCCTGGTGGTACTTCAGCCCATTGATGTGCTTGTATTTCTTGTTACAGTTGGGGTGCGGGCAGTCAATAAGGACCGGTGAGGGGCAACTGCGGTCCAGGGTAGGGGGAAGGGCATCAGGTCGGATGGCAGAGGTGGGGAGATTTGCAGAGGGGGCAGTTCCACTGCTGGAGTTGGTCCGCATTCGTTTGGTCCCCTTTGTGTCTTCTGAACTGGAGTTGGGCTCCATGTCAGAGGGAGGTTTGCTCTTGCGCTTGCTCGCCGATGATGGGCTAGCCTTGACGTCCTCGGTGTTACCGTTGGGTGGCGTGCGGCGCTCCGATGAGGTCTGACTGCCACGCCGGCCTTTGCTGTTGGAGCCCCCCCGGGTTTTGCTGCTATTGCTGCATTTGTTGTCAGAAGAGTTGCTGTTTTCGTGGACCGGAGTGTTGCCGTTGGGTCTGATGCGCTTCCCGCGCCCCCGGCCATTCCGCATCTCTAGGTCACTGGTGGGTGACTCACAGAACCTAACAGCAAGGATAGAGGAGAATTAGGTTTCAGTAACCAGCAGGCAGAAATTCAAGAGAGCCTCAGAACAGGGCTGGGCCAGCTCCGTATCAACAGATCTACTGATGGCAAAAATGCTGCACATCAGTTTTCTGCATGACAAGCTACTTCTTTTAAAGGTTACAAGCTGGATATGAGTCCTATATTCTTACCATTCCTACCCAATGACATATCAACAGGTGCCCCCATGTGATTGCTCACCTGGGTGGAGCCCAGTCGTGCCGGGTGCAATCCAGCAGGGTGCCCACATATGTCTTGTTTCTCCAGGTAACGTTAACCACCAGCATTCCTGCAACACGTCGAGGCAAAGACATTAATTCATAGAGTTGGAAATACAGACACCTGATGGTTGAAGCACAATTAGTCCTGTACCACCATTTGTGCTGATGCACATCACACCCATAGCTGCATGCTATATTTACAGGAAATACAGAGGTGATTGTGGCAGATGGCGTGACCTGCGAGTTCATGTAATGGTCGGGGTGAGAAAAGAAATGGTTCAGATGTTTTGACACCCTTCTTGAAGGCTAGGAAGGATTTGACAGTTCTGAGGGAGAGGGAGCTTATTCTGCCATACTGGTGACAAAGCTAAGAACGTACAAACATTCATCTCTGTACCATTGTGAGTGGGACCATCAAGCAGCCACAGGTAGAGTACCGCGCTCTTGCTGGTTGTAGCAAGTGATCAGGTCCTGCAGGTTTCGGGTGCAGACCCCTGACCATTGTGAAGTTCATAAGCTTTGAACTTGGATTTCCATCGCTAGGTGGGTCTGCATACAAAGCCGAGTGGCGGTCTTCACCGATAGTCTTTTGATAAAGGCGAACCAGTTTAATTCCTTCTGCTCGACTGAGCAAAAGCTGTTCACCATCTATCGCTGTAACCATAGCAACCTGCTGGGCACATGATGGACAAGTTGCTGCTTTGCTTCTGATCTGAACCAAGTCTGCATTCAAACCCAAGTCAAAGGTTCACACTGAACGCAGAGCTGCTCCGGACTCACTGAAACCAGGTTTGCCTTCTAGACGCTGTGTCAAATTTAGAGGTGAGCAATCCACAGCTAAGGTCAACAGTCCACATTCATCTTACCAAACCAAAAAGGTCGCAAGACCTAGATAAGACATTTTGAGCGCGAGATGAAATTTACACTAATTAACCTGACAGGAAGGATGTGAGGAGGTGCCCCCAAGTGTGAGTCTCTGGTTGGTCAGCATCACGGTATGAACCACCACGCTTCTCCAACACCCGAAAAACGAACATTAACACACAAGTTTCAGAACGAAAGCGATTAGTCAGTGACCCAAAGCTCATCTCAGCTTGAGACGATCGAGCGTCACATGGCAAGGCGCGAAGTGCAAGGTGTAAAACTTCTCACTGATTTCTCCTTGCTCATCTTTGACAACATCCTGCAGACCCTGCATTTCTGAGCTCGACTGAACACGTCGGTGCTCCCAAAGTTGTTTAGAAAATGTTTTTATGTTCTTGTTTAGAGCGATGCATTTTTTCAGTATTTTTTTAGCATTTACATGTTAACGCTCGGGTGCTGAGCACGATGGAAAAAACTCGAGTGAGACAAACAGGGATCACAGTATTCCAAGTTGCTCATCTAAGGGTTTTTCAAAACAACCGTTTGAATTAATAAACAATCACTCTGCCCCCTTTTCTGTGTTTCTTATTTACTTGATCTTGATTTTTTTCGGAGTGTTTGGTTGCCTAAAGGTACTGGAAGCTGGGAAAGGCACTACAGGAAAAAGAAGTGTTGAGGACCAGATGTGGGCAGTGCCAGGCGAGAGGTCAGACGAGTGCTGTGCCGCCCTTACCGTCCTCAGTTTCCTGCCACACAATGCCCTCCAGGTTGACGCTGGTTCCCGGCTCACAGGGGCCCAGACATTCGGGTTCGGTGGCCAGGCCTACATCCACCGTGTTGACCGCCGCTGAGCGCGTTCGCACCATGATCTGTTCGCAGGGCGAGGAGATGTCACCGAGAGCTGCTGGAGCCAGGAGCTGCAGCGGGGGAGGGGCCGGCGTTGACACCGGAGACTCCATCTGCAGGAGAGCAGGATCCACAAGGTGGTGCCATATGGACCGATCAGTCAGTGGAGTGCTGTCACTCACGCAGACACCAGACTGGCTTGAAAACGATAACACGCACGCAGTCATTCAACACACACGATAAGATCTCAGACTGAAAATGTCACTGATACTGGAATAGAGACCCGGCTCCTCAGTGGCACAATGGGATGGGAAGAAGCCGGTTAGAGTTTCCCAGCAACAACATCACTGATGACCTGTTGCTATGATGCCACCGCAGCATGAATGTGGCCACTACGGCCTGGCAACAGCAAGCAGGGATGGTGGGAGAGGTAGGGTCATTTCATTACACCACAGAGAGTTTGGACACGAGAGAGAGAGAAGCTTGGCGTGATGGATCTGAGACACAGCACAACAGGAAAAAGTGTCACCTGGAGACACTGCAAAATTATAGGACAGAAAGGTGATGACCAGGTGCACAGTGAGGGTAAGGTAGGCAGAACGGGGAGCCTGAAGGGGGCACAGCCTCCTGCCTCATGGCAGTTTGAGTGTTAAGTTGGTTTTTGCAATACACACACACACACAATAATGTTTATAACTTTAACACTTTTCTCCAGTTTACTACTTTATAAAGCAGGGTCATATTTACCGCATCAATTCAGCATTGTGTACCATGATCGGAGCTAAAAGAGCAGTAGGTCGGATTTGAACCTGGGCAGCATTTCTAACCACTGGCAACACTGCTGTTCAGGTTCTGGTATAAAAACTGAAACAACTCAAAGTGGCTCACAGACTCTCCCCTGCCACCCCGCTTGCTTGCTTTTGAGTTCCAGCAGCATGTGTCTACGTGCATTTCCATGTCTGTTTGTATGCATGGCTGTGCGTTCAAAACCACACCTCTGACACCTCGCACTTCCTGTTCATGAGTATAAACAGAGACGCAGAGCCACGAAGCCGCCGTGCAGGACATGATCTCATACCCACCCTGGTGGAAACCAGCATGAAACCTTAGGGTCCGAGTGCAGCTCCACCAGGGCACTCGGGGTTTGACAGGTGAAAGAACACAATCCAGTCAATCCCACAATCATCTGACAGTGACAATATAAACAGGAAGTGTCCCACACTGTCTATGATCACTGTTGTGAATGTGTGTGAGAACCCAGAGGGTTGCAGTTAAAGAGGAGAAAACCATCACCCATACACACATTTCTCACCCACAGAGAAAAACATCCTCCCTGGGGAGGTGATGGTGAGATCAACCCTAAAAGAACGTGGGGGGGGGGGATTAATGTCATTTAAAATAGCTGTTAAAAACATCAGCTGGGAAAGCAACCCTCTCAGCATTCAGTAGGAGGTGCCATAAAAAAGGTCCTGAAACCCCCAACACGCAATTTACCAAAACCAAACAGGTAATGAAACAAGTCGGGTGAAACACCTGCAGTCTTTGCAGTGAAATCTACAGATCAGGTTAGAGGAAAGACGGGGTCCAGGTCTCAGCTTTGGGCCAAAAAAAAAAAAAAAAAAAATCCCAAAATTCACAACCAGACTCAGTCATTGAGACAAATTTTAATCTCACTCCATCTATTCTACTCACATCACCTAAAGGGACCTCAAAAAACCCATCTCATCCAAGCACACCTCTCAAAGTGCTCACACCAGCCATGAAGACCTGAAAAACTCCTCTCCACCCAGTCCCGCATGACCTACTCACCTTTTCACTCTTCACCTTCTTCGTAGCCCGGCATTCGCCGCCCTCCAGCTCCTCGGGTTCTGTCTTAATGGCTAAAGACGGGACCATCCCAGGAGGCTGTACAGCAATATTCCCAAGTGGCTCGGCCACAGCCAAGTCTGTGCAAGGCATGCCCTCAAAAGGAGCACTGCGGACGACCCCCAGAGTGAGCGCTGAGGCGCCTCCTTCCTTCTCTGGGGGGGCAGCGGTTACTGCAGCTCCTTCGCTCTTCTCCTTTTTGCTCTTTCCCGAACCCCCTTCCTTGTCCTTCTTTGCACTGGGGACATTACGGGAGGCTTTCCCACTCTTCTCACTTCCTTTCCCTGAGCCCAAAGCTCCCGAAGTACCCCCAGGGGTGGCGTTTATAGCCCCACCGGTACCCTCGGCCTGAGCCCGACCCTGGGATTCCTTCTTAGAGGCATCGTTGGCCGAAGCTTTTCCACCTTCTTTGGAGTTCTTACTGCGCTTGGCTTTGGCCTTGCTCTCCTTGCACTGGCCAGCAGGCACCGGACTCACGAATTTTATGTTTTCGGGCAGAGCCGCCACGGCACTAGGAGGGGTGCCCACGGCCGCACCCTCCTTGGTGCCAGACATCTCAAGTTTGTCCTTCTCTAGGTCAGCGTCGAGGTCAATAATCAGATTGCCGACGCCAATGTCCCACTCATCACCGCTATCGTAGGGGTCCACCGCGTTCGAGTCCACACCTTTCCCGCCTGCAGCGCCACCACTGAGGGACATCTTAGTGCCAGCGGCCCAGGCTCGACAGTCCGGTGTGACGCCTTCTCAGACCACAGGGGGCAGCAGGAGGCAGTTGGCAGCAGCCTCAGGGTCTCCGTATCTCAGCTACCCACATCTTGACCTGGAGAAGGGGATCAGGAGAAATACTGGTTACTAAAATTATTAAGCAGTTACAATTTAACTACTGTTATTATAAACTAAACACTAATAAGGAGCTCCGCTCTCCTCCGACAAGCCACGAGACTCATGGAGATGAACTCCCGAGAAGCCTCGGCAGACAGATTGAGTCAGTAAGCGGCACCCAGCAGAGACCACAACGTGACTATAGAGTTGTCTTTCAAAGTCAAACAGCCCCCCTGTGGAGATACCGGTTCCCAATTCGGGATACTGGTTCTCTCCCCACTAGCGGTGCTTGCTGCTAACCCCGGCATCATCTTAAATATTAAAGCGTGTAACTGATTAAAACCGGCAACATCAAACCCGGCAAGGCGTACTAAAGTCAGACTAACATCGGAGAACTTCTGGACATCATTAGCTACAGAACTTTGCTCAAGGGTCCAACAGCTGCGGTTGGTACGAGACTTTCAAGGTACCGAGGTAGATACACTATGCTGGATTTTATAGCCAGCTGCCTCAGCAAAGTTGTGCAGTAGTTTGTGATGGGATCCAGACCTGGATGTCCAAGAGCCCAAGTCAGCAACTCGCATGCTGGTGGGAATTAGAGGAAAATTTAGCTCAAAGAGAGAGAAGGTGTGGGAGTGAGTGAGAGAGAGAGAGAGAGAGAGAGAGAGAGAGAGAGAGAAAGCTTTTGGATTCATCATTTAAAACATTCAACTTGCAAACAAATGCTATTCAAATTGAATTTTGGGTCATCGGGATGTCCTCTGAAAGCACCACCATCAACACTGAGTGAAGCTATTCAAAGAAGATGACTGAATACAAGAGGAAAAAGGCTCCAAAAGTGAGACCAACCAAGAATATTTCTGGAAGGAAGGAAGGATGGAAGGGAAGCTGGGCTGTTTACTGTTCCAGAATCAAACTCCATCAGGCGGAACCCCCCCTTAGGGACTGTAGAGGGGGTGTTTGGAGAAAAACAAGAACTTCAAGGCCAGAAAGCTGAAGGTCAACCCTGAGAGTGCCCTTTCTTCTGGACCAAAAGGTCAACCTGAGGTCATTCTCACGTCTCTGTGAGGTCATCCCGAGCTCATTTGGACGTCAGGCTTAATTTGTGATGCTAAATTCAAAATCAACCAAAATCTCAACACATTCCAAACGCACCCCTTCAAGAAGCTCTGCCAAAACGCAACCTTTGGCCTTCGTTCACCACACTGCATTCAAAGCATCAAAATTCATCACCTAACATGCCTAAAAACTACTTTAAACAACAAAATCCAAACGACACAACTCAGCTATTTCTTGCCATCATCTTTCTGCAATCACCCTCAATATCTGAATATCAAACATTTTTTTCCCCAAATTCCCCCGAGCGTCAAACGTCACTCTTTTCGTCACCGTAAAAAGTTAATAAACGTGAACATCCAGCCGCAATTTTGAGGGGTGATAACTCCGCCCACTGCGATGATGTCACTGCGTAAGGTGGAAAAGAAGCGGGAACGTTGTCTGTCACCTGGAAAAAAAATTTTTTTTTTCGATTTTGGGGTGGTGCACGTCCCATCATCCATAGTTTCTACAGCAGTTTGTAGTCATGTATAGCCTACGGCAGATGATTAGTGTAGCATCCAAGGCCTTTGCTACCCGTGAGTGGCGCCATAACAGGGTAAAACTATGCAAGCAGGTGACACATTGCATGCACAGTGAGGGCGAAAGGTGAGTTGCCTGCATTTCGGGGGGAACAGCATGGCGGGGAAAACCAATTTTCCACAGCCTGTGGCGAAATGCCACTGGTGAGATAATGGGGTAAGACTGTATACAGCACGGTAACTTTCACCGTGTCAATTCAGGGTTAAGTACCTCGATCAAGGTCACTGTATGGGGTCACCTAACCACTTAGCCGCTGCTCTGCAAGCCAGGTGGTTTCCGAGAGCATCCACCATGTCCAATTCCTCATGGGCATAGCATTACCTTGTTTTGGTGTGAACCAGGAGCTGCAGAAAAGGTGAGAAGAGCGAGGCGCTGCTCACACCATCCACGTCAGCAGTCAGAGCTTAGATCAACTCTGATTTGGTAAATTAAAAACTAAGGTCACCTCTCAGCCAGAATTTGTCTTCTCACGGATGAGAACCTTTAAGTTTGGTCTGCAGAAATCGAGATGAACTTAACGTTAGCATCAGCGGAGGTGGTCTCCCCTCAGATCAACCATATGTTCCTCAATGTCATCGGCTTTATCAGATTAATAAGCCTTGGGCCTCACCCAGGGTTCACAGGATGACCACTTTTCTAAGAGCAAGGGGGCAGGGAGGTCAAGAAATGGAGGGAAAGTTCCAGAGCTCAGCACAAGAAGGTCCATCAAAAAACAGTGAGCTCATCGTGACGTGTTGCAGCCACCACCACAGTTTGGCTCCACTGCAGCTTTCTAGGCCCGTCAGCTCCATCTCAGCTGGCTGCTTCCAGGGAAAGGTGGCCACCTCCATAATCCCACACTGTCAGTCCTAACCGATGATCACAGAACGGTGAATCACTTCCTCTGACTGATGTTGGAACCCCCTTCTCCATCCAGAAACTGAGATATTTATATAATATTCATACAGCCATTAGGAGAACTTTGATTTTCTTTCACAATAAGGCTGCAGTAGGTTGACCAAGAGTTGCTGTAATGGTTGATGTCAGAACAAGTTAAAAGCACAGCACAGCACGGATCCTTCAGGGTGTGGCCCTCAACACGACAACAGGTCCACCGAGACACCGCTGCTCACACAAAGGACGAAACTCGGAAACTCCCAGATTCGTGGTTGAGGTCAGGAGGGAGGGGAGTGCGCTTCCTCCATGAGATCCTCCATCCAGTGGTCGAGGGAATGGCTGGAAAAACCCCAGGCTGCTGACACGCAAAGGCTGAAACACTTCAACGTGCAGAACAACCTTCATGTCACGGGCAGCTTGAATAATAGTGCCACACAGACATCCCCAAAGTCAGGGACTTAACCGCAACGGGGTTTCAAGTTCTGCCAAAATGCCAACGTAACGAGGAACAAAGGGTGTCCCATTCTGATCTACCTTCAATCAAAGCCATGAACCACATCACAACCAGCAGATCCTTAGCAAAATGTGACCGTTTCAGCCACCCTGACCACGTTTCCTCCATTAGGTCCACCTAGTAGCGCTCACCACTGAGAGTCAGACAGGAGTCCACATCTTTGATCATCAAAACAAGCATTGAAACAAACAGCTGAAGCAAATGTGTGTGAGCAGTGTGCTCCCTCTCCAAGAAGCCTTGAGGAAGTCATCCCACACTTTCACATTCTCCCTAAAAATTTAAATATTCTGTGCTTCGTGGTTAAGTGGCTCTCTATCCACAACATGAATTAACACTCTTCTGTGTTCCTTCTCTGTGAGATTCTGCTAGAAGCCATCCTAGTGTGTTGGAGGTTCCTTAACCTCACCATCTGGCCCACTTCACCTCTCACAGTCTAGGTGAAGAAGCGGGATGGGGAAAAAACCCACAAAAACATACCTTCAACTATGAGGTCCACCAAGTGCCACCCAGCAATGACCAGCACCACCTGGCCCAACGTCTTACATCTGAGGAAAGTTGTATCTGATTGGAGATCCACTAGCTGGATCTCAGCAAAGGGCCTCCTGGGGGTCTGAAAAGCATATCCACAGGATGGTGGTCTCAAACACCTTCAAACCTTCTTAATGTCCTTTCCCCTCAGAGAACATCTGAAGTCTTTTGGAGAATTTTCATTTCATTATTATTTCTCTAAAACTTTTCTCCAAGGTGAGTGTTTTACACTAAACTACTTACTCTGACTTGCCCTTTACACAGCAGGGTAATCTGTACTATTACTTTACCCAAGGCTGCCAAATCTGGGTGAACACCCCCTGCTGCCCCTTTCCAGCACATTAATGAACATCAACTGATGTTCCATTTTCCAACACCACCTACAGAAGTTCTGTCACGCAAACTTAAGAATGCGATTTGCAGAAAGTCCCCGGGTTCAACAACCGCCAGGAGGAGTTCACAATCAGGTAATTCAAATTAACATTAACATTTATGATCCCATAAAGGTAAATCCATGTCCACGTGTGGCGTCGGAGGCTGGAGAAGGTCCACCTTGACTGTGAGATTGATTCTCTGAGCTGGACTTGAGCATAAGTTGCGAGAAGAAGCACATTTAGATGAGCGATGTGCAATAATTCATCATCCGTAACTGAGCAAGCACGAGCAGAAGCAGCAGCTGGGAGAAAGTTTCTGCTCAGAGGCTGTGGGTTCAGCTCAGATGTTCTGCTATGTTCTCTGAGGCCTCCAGAGGACCGAGAGCAGCACGAGGGGTCCGGCAGGTCCACATGGGCTCCAGATCAGCAGCCCCCAGCGCTCAGCAGCAAGAGGAGATGGGTGCTGCATCGTGAACTTGGGGTCGACATGATGTACCTGGGGGTGAGGGTGGTGGGTCTGTCGGGAGACACACACACACCATCCTGTGTGCACACTGCCCACCATCGCGACCGCCATGATGACCACAGTGACGGCCAGGTCAAGCTCGCCACCGATCTCCATCAACCCCCCCCATCCCCCGGTTCTAAATGTCCACCGAGGGCCTCGAACCCCGACCACACTGACAGGAGCCGCGCGTGCACATCGGGCGGCCGCAGGACTCCCAGACAAAGGGTTCCGGGAACGCGGGTGGAGCGCGCACACGGGCGGCGGCGGCGGCGACGACGACTACGACGGCAGGCGCGGGCCAACGCGCGCCCCCCACGGTGACCTACTCACCCCCAACGGACACTCCGGGCCGCGGCACGTGCGGGGACACCCCATAGATCCACAGAGGTCAGGCAGGACCGCCGGAGTTCCCAGAATTCCCCCCCCACCACCACCCCCGGCAGAGCAACAACTCCCAGAAATCCACCGCGGACGAGGAGGTGGAGGAGGAGGAGGAGGAAGGCCACCTCAGTGGAGCGCGGCCATCACGCGCGAGATCCTCCTCGAACCCCGGACGATGGGCCCGCAGTGAGGCCGCGAGCGAAAAATAATGCGAAAAATCCCATGAAACGGCGCGATCCGGGCGAACGGGAGCCTTGATGGGGCCCCTGCGGCCTCCAGGCGCTCGAATCCCGCGGAAAGGAGCCGCAGCGCCGCCGCCGAGTGTCGCTTCTGGACACGGATACAATGTAGCAAGCAGCAGGCGGAGCAGCAGCCAAAACCCGGCCCGGATTACGCTGGACCGGAGCTGGAGTTGCGTGCGGACAAAACCCGGAGCTGGACTGGGATCTGGTGAACGCGCATATACAGTCCAACACAGTAGGGCTATAATAATATAATAATCATAATCACCTTATAACTCTGTTCCCCCAGCTGCTGAATTGTGGGTAATATTTCCCCAGCAATTGTTGCCTCAATGTGCCTACACAGCTTACTATTTTTTTTTTTTTACTGTTTTTCAATAATTGTTACATTTTGGTTGTATTGCATTTGATGTATTTTAAACCCTTTGCGCATCTGCACTATTGTCACTGTGTAAGTTGAGGAGTCTGTGACTGCATACAGTACATTTGCTGCTTTATATGCGCTGCATTATTTATTCTGGATATTTGAAGTGCTGTTTATTCTGCTCTTGTATCACACACTGAAGCTGCTGCACTTGTATACAGGGCTGTGCCTAACGTTTTTGGCACCTGGGGAGGATTCTTTCTTTTGCACCACCAATACACTGTGCTGCAAAATTATTTACAGTAGCCCAATTATATACATATATCAAGTAATGTGAAGAATGTTAACTAAAGTAAGAAATGCAGCCAGTCGCTTCCTGACTTCTAAATGTCTGTACTCATTGATAAATACTTTAAAAGCACTGTAAGGTCAAGGCTGTAGACATAAATGAGAATGGAACACACATTTGAAACTCAATAAAATCTGCAATTAGCATATTAAAATGCTTAGAAAATGGCTACCATACAGGTACCCTGTTTGTACCGGGTTTTTACACAGTGAACCTATTTAGTCTGTATGAGTTCAGCTGATTACGAGATCCTCAGTGGCTCCATGTGATATAAACCTTGTAGTAACATTTTCAAAGGTACAAACATTATCTAGATTTCACCGTTCTCTTTTCTAAAATTTCTTTTGCAGCAAAAATGAACCACATTCTGACAAAAACAGGAGTGCGGGACGACCACCTTTGTTCAGCTCAAGTCCGCTGCGTTTGCAGCTCGCGTCTGGTGTTCTGAGCATCGATGAGGAGCGCTGCGTGTTTAAGGATTAGTCAACAATCTGCATTTGTTTTTATTTATAGTCATTTCAGTTATAACTTTAATATCAGGAGAGAAGCCAAATGCAGTAAATAATCAGAACTTATCAGGCCCATGATGGCTGTTTATGGAGAAATTCTGTTGCACACATGGGAAACCAGGAGGGGCTAGTCAGGTGGTTTCTATTTGAAACATGGAAATATTTCAAAAGAAACTATGAAACGCTCTGTTTTACCAGGTTTTATCTACAACAATATTCTGTCACACAGCAGTATGTGTTTTGACTGAAGGATGCTGGGAACTGTCAGTCGACAAACAAGGTCACGCAGACAAGGCATCGCCTAAACTCTGATAATACTCTTTTTCTGATTGATCACTGCACATTAATAGTGATGACCGATAGGGTAACTGCCCCCTCGATGGCACGGTGGAGTCACTGCAATGGGAGCTGCTTCCATCTCGTGAAGTTCTGTCAACTGTTGCTTGGGGAAGTTCTGGGGACACTAAGCAGCAACAAGAAGGGGATTGTGGGAAGGAATAAGTGGCCACTTGTGTCCCTTCAAGCTGCCCTGGTGACACACAGTGTCACCAGCTGGCCCATTCAACCAGTCAGCAGCTCTCACACACCCCCCGTCAGGGATTGTACTACAGTAAAAGCTGGTAATCCACCATAGGGTGCGCCTGCAGGAAGACTACCAGCTGGGGGGCACAGAACAGGGCACACAGGGGAGCAAACAAAGATATGAATACATTTCTAAATATAGTTTTATTTCATTTTTTTACATTGATCATTTCCTACCATTGAACTGAATTCTGCTGAAACTGTTCTTATTAATAATATATCCAGGATGTGCATTATTGTCACTGGGCAGTGAAAGCTTCCACAAGGGTGACAGTCCAGCAAAAAATTCCAACCTGCGATGAACCAGAGGAGTCTTGACCCCATCGATAGGGATGGACAGCGATTGTTCAGGCAAAGCTCCTGCCTGCTGCTTTGTGGTCCGGTCTGGTCCCAGTCAGACAGCATCACACTGCTGGGGGCACTGACATTAACCCCTTCTTAGCTGCTTGGTGATACACACTGTCCAACTTCCCTGAGAGACAAAGGGACAAGAGACAGGGGTGGTCAGGGGCCAAGTTGCTCTCACCCCCCTTCCCCCAGCAAAGTCTTCATGGTGAGCATGGTACACACCACACAGCTCCATGTTAGCACCGGTCTCAATCTCTCTTTCACACACACCCACAGAGCTGGAATTAGGATTTTGGAAAGAAAGGAGGGAACCTACAGATCTTATGCTTGCCCTTCATGGGAAATTTGACAAGCAGCTCCTGCGGGTTTGTGCACACAAACACAAAGGGCGATGCTGACTCCTCACACGTGTTGGGGAACTACAGGAACAGGGAAGACAAACAGCATGAGGTAAAGAGTCACCGACCGGGAGCTCAGCTACCCGTACCCACAGCAATGTAGTGACTAACAGACTAACAATCTGTTGGGAAAAGAGTGACAAATGAGGAGTGAGGAGGACATGTGTGATGCTTGTTTCACTGTTCTCTGTCCACCGTGTGTGTGTCACTAATGCCAGAGAAAGGGGTGTGTGTTTTCCCACTGGGAGGCACTGACCTGCTCCCTGTACTGCTCCTGAGGGAGACAGTCTACAACGTCAACACACCCCAGCAGGCAGCCGGTGGGATATTCCTTGGGGAACTGGAGCTCTGCAGGGCAATTAGACTGGTGATGTAGGGAGGGTACGCTGTACACATACATGCTACAAGGCAGCCAGGGTGGACATACTTTTTCTGTATAGCTGGCAGTACATGGCCTCCACTTGGGCAACTTCCTGGGGCTCAGGCCTCTTGGCAGCAGCCGCGATCCACAAACGCCCACGGTGAGAGGTGTACCACGTGCGGCCCTCCACCCTGCGATGGAGTACGATACACACACTCAGCCCTGTGTACAGCCCAAGGACAGGCTAATACTACAGCACAGACCCCTCTTATTTGTTCAATACTTTGCTCAACTGATATATAAACAGAGGTATCTTTATTGACTAGATTCTTAACCACTGCACCCCCTGCTGGCACCTCTTAATGCTCTTGACGAGCAGTGAAGCCCAAGGCTGATGCATGCTGAGACACCAGCCTCCATCTGCCATTTCCTGCAGCTCTGAGTCCTGCAGCCGCAGCCTGGTCCTCTCAGGGCCTCCCGCTGGCTCCGTCACAAGTGGCTTCTTCTGGGTGTTGTGTCCACCAACGTCCACCCACTGCAATACAAGACACATGCGGGTTTTTCACAGGTGCAGGCTGGGTATGATCTCAGGTAAACGGATTATGACTACCTACCACCGGTGCCGCGCTCACGATGTTGGGGTTGAGAAGTTCTCTCTGGTTCTGGCGGCACTTGGGTCGTGCAGGGGTTGGGCTCCGGGTCAGAGAACCCGCCTTAACAGCCTGAACAGTCTCATCGAACCTGTGGAACCAAATCACCTGCATGGTGAAACACAGAACTAGGGGGCAACTGCCAGACCTCCCCGAATTCCACTGAACTCCTACAATCATCAGGCCAGACAGACATGACTCCTCCAGGTGTGACCCTGCAGCACTTACTTCTTGTAGTAATGGTCCAGGTCGTCACCCTCTTCTACCACTTGTCTGCCTGCAAAGTCCAGGGTGACCTTCCTGTTCCTTCGGGAAGCATGGCGGAGCTGATGGAGCTCCTCCTCCCGCTGCCGCAGCACCTCCCTCTCACCCTGCGACAGCCACTGGTTCGAGTCAGTAGCAAAGTAGTCGCTCTCATCATCTAGCACCTGAGTGCGCCTCACGCTGGTGGGGGTCACAGTGACAAAGTTTAATCACCAGACCTCAGGAGAGCACAGTCAACAATGATATTTCTCATTTTTTATATACAGTATTTCCCACAATGAAAAAAAACACATAATTTCAATGTTTGAAGTGATTTGCAATCTTTTAACAAAAGTATTTTATTGCAAAGGCAAAAAAAGTAACGATTACATCAAAATTATTAATAAAGACACATACAGTATATCATATCATGGAATGAAATATGAAACAGAGCATGACAATGTTGAATTAATTATAACCAACACCCAGCATTTATTTAAACTTTCAAAGGTTTGTAGTTGTGTACACACACAGTATATGTGTGTTTACGTACACGCGCGAACAGTCTGGGTGGCATTTATGGATCTTTGGGACAAGGTTGCGCTAATACACCCACTGCAAACTAATCCACACCATCATTAACACCAAGATCACTAGTTAACAGCATACGGTCCTGTTTTTACCTGTTCCGGTCAAACTCCAGCAGCTTGTCCTTGTGCTGGATGGCTTTCTCCAGACCCACCTTCATCTTGGCTTCCTGGGAGGGCAGGTACTCTTTCTCCGCACCCTCAGCAACTGTCCCGTAATCTGATGACATCACATGATCACATCACCCACTTGAGCCCCCAGATTGGGCCACGCTGACACCAAGTCACCCATGCTTATCAAGTCATGTTGCAATCTTACCTCCCATGAGCTTCTTGCGCAACTTCTGACTTTTGTTTGAATCCCGCTGCAGAATCTCCTGCTCTTCCTTGGTGCAAACCTTAACATTCATACATTCACCATCAAAATCTTCAATTTTCATACAGTAAGTTCATTTAAACTGCATAACAACATTAAAACATTTGGCACTTTCTTAAACGTAACAGTGTGAAATTTATACACTAAGTTACTGACACTGATTTATATAGCTGAGTAATTTTTACTATATTAATTCAGGATAAATACCTTGATAAAAAGTACCACAGTAGGGGATGGGAGTAAAAACCGAGCCTTTAGTTGAAGGTGGTGGCTCTAATCACTATGTCGCTGGCAATTTTACAACTTAACTAATAAACAGGAAAAAAAGTTTAATTCTACTAAAAGTTTTGACTTGTCTCACCACTGAGATGCAAAAATGACTAATTGTGGTCAGAAATGCTAAAGTGTGGATTATAGACAACGAGACGGAGCCTGGCTAGGAGGGGGATTCGTGTTCTCAGGGCCTCACCAGGCTGCCGCAGAAGAGACACGGCCCTGAGCCCTCCTGCTGGCACACAATGCGGCCACACGTCAGGCAGTTGTTCACCAAGGGGTGTTTCTGCGCCAAACACTCGCATGGGTGGCGCCCTGGGAGCAACACTGCCAGCCTGTCCTGGCCCTGCTTGCCATACAGGCTCACAAACTTATTCTTCTTCTTCCCCATCGGTCCGCTGGCGCCCTCCTGTGCCTGGAAAGAAAGAGGCAGCGCATATGAAGAGGGCAACCCTATTCCACCCACAATGCTCCAGGAAGTTGAGAAACACCCCTAACCTTCATTAGGTCAATGGGCGTTTTCACATCTTCAGGCTCTGGATCCGGATCCATCATGGGAGGCATTTCCTGCTTATTCCGTCCCTTCCGCTTGGACTTCCTCAGAGAATCTTTTGCCACGTCAGAGGACTCTGTGCATGCAGGAAACCGTCAGTTCAGCTAGTCAGTGTGACAGTGTGACCATCTCAGCTGGGGAACAGGCTTGGTACCTGAAACAGCCTCCTTCCTGGGCTGTAAGCTGCCATTGCCAGGAGATGGCTTGCGTGACTGGTGCCATCGCTGCACCAGCTCATCGATGAACTGCTTCTTCTTGCCATCTGTCCCTTGCACCAGGTCACCGACATACTCTGCAATCTCCTCAGCCTCATTGATGGACAGGATGTACCTGTGTGTGGTTTCAACCCCGCAGTCAATACTGAGACAGGTGCCAGGTGCTCACAGGCCAGGAACACTCCTGACTGATACCTCATACATAGTTAGCACATAGGTGTGACGGCGGCTAGTGTATTAGCGCATAGGTGTGATGGCGGTTAGCTGTTAGCAGGCGTTGCAGTTGTTGAGAAGCGCGATAAAGTAAAGTAGGTGGCGAGGGGCTTCTTCCTTTGAGACGGCGGGTGGAAAGAGCGGTGAGGGTGAGGACGCTAAGGTAGGTAATGTGAGAAGCGGCGGGGTGGTGTAGTGGTGCGTCCGGTAATGGAGGGGAGCAGCTCCGGGACGCCTGAGCCGCGGTTGAGCCTTCTGGAGGTGTCGTGGGCCTAACTTGACGAAACGCCGATGAAGGAAGGTGCCCACTTGATAACCCCGATGAGATGTCGTGCCACTGCTGCGCCACGCCATGGTTGGCGTTATAGTTAATTGGCGCTAGTTTTAATAAGGTAGCCACTGTATAGCGGTTTTGTAGGCATGCAGGGGGGCGGGGGTTAGGACGGGTTAAATTGGCGTTAGGATCCCCTTTATAAACCAAGCTCCTGGTATTTGGCACTGTGTGTGTGTAACATGAACCTGCATGCCTTATGTGTCACAAAGCCAGTGATGAGCAAGTGTTCATAATAAAGTGCTCACTATTTTCTAAAATGTCCTGCTAATTGAAGAGAAAAAGCATCACCCAAACTAAACTGAATTGAGGCATTGTCTTCATTCAACTCAATTCCACACTATTTATAGAGCATTTGGGGTTCCTGATTTTGTTGGTGGCCAATAAGGAGAAGGGAAACCTCACACATTTATAGGATATTTACAGTCAACAACTGGCACTGAATTGAAATTTTTGGAAACAAAAATCCATTTGTGTTTTCAGCCACTATAAATTGGTTTCAATTATATAATTATGAAATTAGTTTAAAAAAAATGACATCTTGCAATTAAAAAAAAAATTATTACAGCTATATCTGAGGTTTTTAAAAATCCTGGATAGTGGATAATTTGAGGGACATACACTGCCTGGTCAAAAAAAAAGTCACGCACTCTAATATTTTGTTGGACCGCCTTTAGCTTCAATTACAGCGTGCATTTTCCGCGGCATCATTTTGATAAGCTTATGCAACGTCACAATATTTATTTCCGTCCAGAGATGCGTTAATTTTCCGCCAAGATCTCATATCGATGACGGGAGAATCGGACCGTTGCGTTTTTTCCAGCAGATTCCAAACATTCTCAATGGGGTTAAGGTCTGTACTCTGTGGTGGCCAATCCATGTGTGAAAATGATGTCTCTCTCAAGCTCCCTGCAGCACTCTTTCACAATTTGAGCCCCATGAATCCTGGCATTGTCATCTTGGAATAAAAATCCATTGATGGAAAAACCTGCTCATTCAGTATATTCAGGTAGTCAGCTGAGCTCATTTTTTGGGCACATAATGTTGCTGAACCTAGACCTGAGTAACTGAAGCAACCCCACATCATAACACTAACTTAAATCCAGGAGGTGACTTTTTTTGGCCGGGCAGTGTATGTATTAAGCTTTTCTTTACTGTGTCAGTTGTTAAAATGCCTTTAGAGTCACAAACTAATCGCGACATGAACAAACCTTTCTGTCGCGACTCTCCTGAGGAGGTGTATAAATGGACTTTCACTCAAAATACGGCATCATAAAGCCTGTACAATCACTCAATATAATAACACGGTTTTAAATGACACAAATAACAGTAAAAGTACTCATCATGCAAAGGTATGTTTTCGCATAAACAGGCGGCCGACAAAACTTACTGAACCACATCTTCGCTCACATCCAAACTGAAGTCGCGCCTCAGCTGCTCGACACACCAACTAAGCAGCTGGTCCGCCATCGCGTGTGCCGGCGGAAATACGTCACTCGACAGCGGAAAGCCAGCGCCGGAACTAAATCCACGGTGCACTGCGTTCCTTCATCGTAACCACTCCGATGAGGGAAAGATTATTTTTTCTCTCGGTTCCTTCTTTACTAATATGTGAATGTCGGGTTACCTTTAGATGAACGGCTTCAATAAACATATACAATGCCCGGCCAAAAAAAGTCACCACCTGGATGTAACTTGGTGTTATGATCTGATGTTGCTTCAGTTGGTCGGGTCTAGGTTCAGCAACATTATGTGGCCAAAAAAATGAGCTCGGCTGACTACCTGAATATACTGAATGACCAGGATTTTCCGTCAATGGATTTTTTCTTCCAAGATGACAATGCCAGGATTCATGGGGCTCAAATTATGAAAGAGTGCTTCAGGGAGCTTGAGAGAGACATCATTTTCATACATGGATCGGCCACCACAGAGTCCAGACTTTAACCCCTTAGAGAATCTTTGGGATCTTGTGTTGGAGAAGACTACGCAGCGCTCCGACTGTCCCATCATCGATACGAGATCTTGGCGAAAAATGAATGTAACACTGAACAGAAATAAATGTTGTGACATTGCACAAGCTTATCGAAATGATGCCACGATGAATGCGTGCCGTAACCAAAGCTAAAGACGGGTCAACCAAATATTGGAGCGTGTCACTTTTTTTTAGCCAGGAAGTGTACATGTAAATTTTGAAATGGTTTATATCACTGTTCCACATAGAATGTCACATTCATACCATCATATGTAATAAAAATTAATCTTAGTTACTGAATACAATTTATGAAAAGTGTCACCTGAAAGTCATTTTGTGTTGCAACCAATTTATTTAAATTTAAGTAATTGTATAAATTAGTTATGAAAAACTAACACACTGCTTATTTAAATAAGTGCTGTCCTCCTTGTTTTAATGTAACCTGTAAACAAGTACTCTGTGCCCCTGAAGTCACCAAGGAGTTTTCATTAATATTTAACTGTCACCTAACCCTTCAAACTGAGGGAACCTCTCCAGCAAAGCAGCACTGATGGTCCCATAGCAACTGCTGCCAGTAGGGGTGAGGGAGCCAAACTCTGCTGGGGGTCCAGGTGGACGAACGAGTACAAAGCACAATGCACAGAGCCTACCAGCCCCTGAACCCCTGCACCAATAAGTATCTGCAGAAGAAGTGGGACCAGGACAGCTATGAGAAGCACAGGACCAAGGTACGTGGACAGAGCACAAAGGAGAACAGGAGGCCAAATGTGGGTATGTGGGACTGCAGCTTCAGGTGTGTGGGGTACAACTACTGCACACTCTGTGATCTTCTGGGACACAAAGAGCCATGTTCCCCCAGGTGAGGGAGGCCAGAGCCACGGTGGATACCAAAGGAGCTCCAACCCCAATCCAAATACAGCTGAAGCTGAAAAAGCACCAGGTTTGTTAACTCATGTGCAGATCTTGTTCTTTTGTGTAAATGGATACTTCCTTTATTAAATATTCAGATTCTGTCTGCATACTTGCAGAGTACAAATTTATGTTAGCTCTTCGGCACAGGCGGCCCTACAGGGGGCACAAAAATATAAGGTTGAACAGAAGCAGTTCTCCTGGGTCTCAAACTGTCAATTTTTCAGTCACAAATCTTGATGTTTAACTGTGTCCCTTGTTGGCTGGGTCTGTGAACTAGTTGGAAGAAGAGAGACTCTCCATCATTGAGAGGGACAATCGCCTTCTGTCCATCAAGCTGTCAGACATTGCACGGTCCAAAGGGCTCATCGATCACAAGAACCACTACCCTGAGCGAAGGTGTACTGGAAAAGGGGGGGACTTATTTTCCGATAATCCTTTTTATGCTGTTTATCAAACTAATTTGTGGATTTAAATGCTTTAATCTTATTTGTTGGAATGATTGATTCAAGTGTGGACTTACTTCTATCAGGGAAAAAACAGCATTACTCTGCATGATAAACTAATGGATTTCTGGAACTTGGGCAGCATTTTGGAATTTTTTCTCAATTGTGCCACTTGACTACCCCTGCTAAATATTATAACCTTTTGCCCTCAAATTGTATGTATTTGTGATATTTGTAATTCGTTCCTATACTGTTTCTGTCTCTGTGTTGCCTGGGCCCAGTTGTTTATTGTTATGTCATTAGTCAATTTAATAAAAATTTTACCAGCATTTTAAAGGACAGGAACACTATTACAATTATTTTATGAGCAGCACTATGTCACAGCAATAGAGAGAGAAACGATGCAAAGTTTTTAAATATGTCAGCATAAATAAGGACACAAGGTTAAAGATGACTCTGTATTTCACTCTAATAAGTACCAAAAGGGTGTCCAAAAAGTCCAGAATTTCTTTGAACTGTCATAAAGATTGATTATTATTTTTTATGCAGAAGAAGGTTCAGTCATGGTTTCATAGGCACATAAACAGTATGGTACTACTATATGCAGTTGTGTGTTGGATCTTCCCTGACATTTACCATCAAGGTTTATAGTTAAATCCACTCCGCTGCTGCAGCCTGAATGGAGTCAAGAGGAGGGATGAGCTTCTGCTGGTGACCCGTGAAAACCAGACCATCCTGCACCGCATCAGGGCCCGTGAGTCTGAGTACCGGCGCCACCGCTGGGAGGACCACTGGGAACGAATGGAGTGTTGGCGGGACAACATCAGCCGGTACCCACGGGACATGGCCCAGCAGGTACCCTTCTCGCTCATCTGCCACACACCCTAGGAAACCAGCACCACATCCCATGACTGCAGAAACACACATTTACATTGCATCAACATTCATTAAGCCATTTATTCATTTGTTAATTTGTATATTCAGTTTAAGAATGGCTGAATAATTTAAGAAGGACTTTTAAACTTCAGACAATGGAGCTCCAGTGATTTTTGTAATCACAGGTCCCTCTCTCACACACACACACACACACACACACACACACACACACACAGTCCAGTCTTCAGGCCTCAGCAGGTGCTACTGGGACTCCAGGACAAAGGAGAACCTTTTAATCATTTGTTTCTCCAAGCAGAGAACCAAAAGGAATGTGAGATTCATGGACTCGAAGTCTAGAAATAGTGAACAGAGTGGACAGTCCTCAGACATCAGTGGCCACGACAACAATTCTGCTAAGTATCCAGCTGGGCACACAGACAGCCAGGCACAGCAGCGGGTCAAAGCACATCATCTGCCCCTACCTCCACTGAAGGGTGCGGTCAAATAAACACAAATCAGTTTTAACTCATTTGCATTTGTTCTTTATCTTGACCCAGTTTCATAATAGTGTTTAAGGATCTGCTGTTTTTGATTTTTAAAAATTTTTCTTCAATGTTTTATTGTTTTGCTATTTAATGCATTGTTTTACCAATTTATTTTTATTTTTCAGTTTGTTTCAGTGATTAAATTACTCATTTGCTTTTTACATGGCACTCTTCTATTCTGCATACCATTGGGGGTCATTACAGGTTGAATTAAGACTCCACTGTGATCGTCATGGATTCAGGTGAGAGGGCATCAGAGCCCAGAGACAATACATACACTGCATCAGCAGTTAGCACAAAAGCAGTTAAAATCCAATAGCTTACCGTGGTAAAGCCACTCCAAGTATGCAGCCTGACTTTTCTGCAATAGGTGGTGGCACAACATAATTTGCATGAGAGAAATCCATTTCTTGTAGGACAGGAACACAAGTCAATAAAATAAATCCGGTTCACAGTGAAGAAGCAGGACACCTGTCTGGAGATGGGTAGAAGTTTGGGACATTGTCTGAGAGAATAGCAGCTTTATCTGTTTCTTTAAACAGCACAAATAAAAGACACACGCAGCTGTATCACCCCCAAAAAAATCAGTGTGTTGCAGTGATTTAAATAACAAAGCAAACAGCTGCATGTTTATAGTTTGCAGTATTTCAATAAGGTGGTCTCCTTTTCAGTGGATCAAGGACCTTACCATGATGTGACACATTAAAAATTATCTAGCAGTATAAACAGGTAAATAACTGTAAGTAGCTTAACATTTTTGACCAATATTCCCCTTGATCAGTAGTACAATAAAATGTATAATATAAAATTGTTGTCGATAATAAAATATGTACTCATCCCATTTGGAGTTGCCTGGTTGCACTGCTCTGGTTCCTTTTTCACTCCATCTCCACCACTTCAGCACAACATCACTGCAGACCCAAAGTGTGTGGGTGTGTTGAACAAAAACTAAACTAGTACACTGTTGAGAGAGGAGTCCTGCACCATTGTCACCCTCACTGTATTTACGTGGTGGATTAAGGTAAACTGTAAATACAGTTTTTAAGTAGGAGAAACTAGGGTTTCATTTTGATAAAAAAATGAAATCTTCTTATTCCAATGTTGCACTTTTCTTCATTCCCTCCACCTCCACACTTCTATATCACTTTCAGAAGTGGTGAGTGAAGATAGAGGAAGCAATAAGAGATGAGCAGTGTGGGCAGGATGAACAAGCAGCATCTCTGAATAGAATGACTCGGGCCTTAGTGCTGCTTTCAGAAACAAGATTCATGGTTTTTTACAGTGAAATTTAATAAACTATACTGAGCTGATTGCCCTTTAAAACACACACACACACACACACAACTTTAAGTAAATATGTACATCACAGTCTTCATGCTAAAATGGTCCCCATCCAGCAGTATTCTCTTCAGTGCATGTCCATCCATCTAATCCCAACAATGAATCTCTTGTTTTTGAAGAAGGTGAAATGTGACAACAGAGTGATACATAAAAAAATACATTTATTCTCATGATGTCACAGAATGGCTGTGTGACAGCAGAAGAGAGAAACAGACTAGAATAAGGGATCAGACTGAATCAGAATGCAGGAATAAAGATCATCTCACAAGTGGTAGCCCTATCTGAAGAAGTCCTTAGAAATGGCTTCCACGAAGTTGGGTGCAGACATGAGGATGCAAAAGGTACAGAGGATGGTGAAAAGTGAAAAGGCCACAAGACAGAGGCGGTCAATGACAGCAGCGGCGAATTTCCACTCACTGCACACAATCTCATTCTCGTCACATTCACGGAAATGCTTGGCGATGTACCGTACTTCTTCTAGGATGCAGGCCAGGTCAGGGTCTCCAGCAGCCCTGCACATGTGTCCAGCAGCCACTCCACCAGGGAGAAGCCCCTCCTCCTCCCCTGGGGTCAGCACCCGGGTGCAGATGACACCTGAGTCGGATGCAGTGGTGTAGTGTACCCCATCCGTGCCACGGAAGCCCATGTAGAGCAGGTTGTTGGATGGGACAGGCAGGGCTACGCTGGTGTTAGCATTAGCGCTGTGATCCATGCTGGAGACGCTCCCTCGAGTGAGAGTTTGTGTGTTGTGACACACTGGCTGCACCCTCTCCTTTCCTGGCCTCCGCATCCGCAGGAACCAGGCGCACCAATTGAGGAGCACCACACGTGCCTGCCAAGGAAGCCCCAAAGCAAACCATTAACAGTGGCACCCCCCAGTGGGTCCAGTTACTCTTGTAAAGACCAGCTCACAGATTACAGTCTGATAAAGCAGGAGAGCAGAGCTACAGGTCCACAGCTCGAGTTCACAGTGGGGCGTGTGTGTCTCTGTGTTGAACAGATGCCTGGACCGCAGTGCTAGTTGCAAATTCTGCTTACACTTCCCTCTGGCTCTCTCTTACGAGCACACACACACACACACACACACACACACACCTCCATCTCACAGAAGTGCAAAGAAGACTTTTCTTGTTGTGTGACTGTTTACGATTGACCTCACCCATTGTGGCATCTTGCCTCCTTCGGGATCATGGTAGTGGAATTGCAACACAAGCACAGTGGCGACCACAGACAGGGCCACGATGATCATAGTGGTGGCAAAATATTGTGCTGTAAAGCAGAGAGGGTTGAACCGTGTTGTGAATATTTACAGAGAACACAGGCAGTTTGAGCCACACCCTCATCCTTCTGAACATCAAAATCCCCAGGTTTACTGTACTAACTTGACATACTCCTTCAGCAAAAATGTCATCTTTCTCTATCTACAGCTCCACTTCAACTCATGGATAACCCTCATCCTTGAATAACCCCATCCTAACCCTCTAAAAGCTATGTCATCAAATAACCAACAGCCTTATTCAACAACCCAGAAATTCTTGTCTATTACAGCCCCGTTCTGCCTGCTTGTAGTCGCGGTGTTGACAACTAGTTAGCAGCTCAATGCCACAGTCAGCAGTTGGCAACAGGCACATCCAGTACGAAAGGAGGAAACCATCTTACCTATCAGAGGTACAGAGTCTGAGGTTGCTGGCATGATCTCCGCCACGAGGAGCATGAAGACCGTGAGGGACAGCAGGACTGTGATTCCTGTGGATTAGGACTCAGCTTTATACCATATAGAGTGTGATAGAAGCCCTTGTAAACATGTGTCCCCTTCAGTGGACAAAAATGACTGTATGGATAAAGTTTCCTTGTGAATTGTTGTGTCCTGTCCCTGACCTTGGTGGACTTTCTAGAACTTACCTAATGAAAGCCAATGATCAGTAACTCCAAAGATCAGAGTGGTTTCTCATTAAATGTAGTTATTCTTCCTTAATACTCAAATCCTTTTAAGGTTTTTAGGAGCTTCTTTGTAAGTCTAATTCATTAAATGATGTTTCTCTATAACAATTTTTGGATCCACCCCTCCCCAGAACTGCGATTCAGATCCAGAGAGGATAAACGTAATGAAGTGCAGAGCTCCATGTCTAAATACCACATTGCTTAAGATATACAGGGAAGGTTTAATGAGAAGTGCCATTTAGCTTGACCCTGGTACTCGTAGTTCTTCTGGATCGTCTAGTTTTACCGGTTGCCCTGGCTACAAACCTTTAGCACTGAGCCACTGGGAAATTCGCTTTCCCACACAGGACCCAAAGATTCACAGCAGCTCATTATTATGCTCTTCTGTAACGTAGCTGTGATTTGAGTCATCTAATTTGATTCAGCTGCGATAACCCTGGATTCACCTCTAGAGTTCACAGGGTTTAGTTCTTTTCAGCTCTTCAAAGGTAGAGAACAGAGAAACAGCACCTGCCTCAAACCAACCAAAGTGCTCTGGGGATATCATCTGATGACCAACATCTGAGCACCCACCTCTTAAGGCCAAGAAAACATAGTGGCGAAGGCCACAAGGTGACCAAACAAGACTACTGTCTACTCACCATCAGTGTCAGGTCTCTAATCAGCCACACCAACAGTCCCTTCTTCTGTCCTCCCACCCATCACCTCTGAGACAAAAATAAGGTGGCGCTCACCCAGGGAGATCTTCTCCCCAGAATCAGCGGGCAGCAGGAAGACAAGAAGAGCCAGTGTGGAGATGAGTACACAGGGGAGAAGAAGATTCAGGCCATAGTAGAGGGTGCGCCGGCGCATCACCACGGTGAACGTCACGTCTGGGTATGGCTCCTTGCAGCAGTCGTAGAAACTCTCGTTCCTGCGTCCAGGGATCTCTGGGTCATGTGGGGACAGATAGGGGGCAAAAACAGCACTTGAATTATGATTGAGAGAATGACAGACAGATGGAAGATGGGCAAGTAGCAGTTAGAAAAGCATCACTTCTTGCAGGGCTTGTCTGTCTTCATTATTTATGATCCTTCTTGAATGCCAGAACCAGCAGTTCAGAATGAGGTGCAGCTCATTCCATCACATTGGAGCCAATCCTGAGAACCTTTATGCTTTCAATTTTGGACACTTTGTGAAAGAGATCATCCAAAGGTGGAGAACAGCAGGGGCCTGGTTGGGGTTTAGCAAGTGATCAGATTCTAAGGGAACACAGAACTGATGTCCTTCTGTGTAAATTACTTTATTAGACTCACCAAAACTTCATGTTCCAGAAAGTCTCCAAGAGCCACAAGGCCAACTATACACACTGAGAGCAGGAGTGACCAGGCAGTCATACTTACCCATGAGGTCCCACTCCCCATTGGGAATGTACCCGGTCACATCAGCTTCCATCATTTGCAGGTCCAGAGACCAGCCCCCATATGACCAGGAGCCAAACTTGAGGTCACACCTCTGCACGTCAAAGGGGAACCAGCGCACATCTATGTAGCAGGTGCTCTTAAAGATACCTGAGGGAGGGAGAGACAGAATGAGTGAGAGAGAAGGAGATATCAGATCACTACTGGGGAAGGAAAAGCACAAAAACAATTTATGATGGCATCATAAATCTTGAGGACCTGAGTTTCTAAGGTAGTCCACTGAAAAGGATCAGCTGCCTCCCATGATGCTCTGGTACATTTTGGAAACCAGTAACTCCAAAATCCTCTGGTTACCTAAAACAAACTTAGTTTCTTATTGTGTGTAAAATTATTTCATTAACATTTCTTGCGTGGTGCATTTACACACAGTTTCCATCTGGCATTTTGCACTGATGTGTTGAAAAATTCTGTAGCTGTACCGGCAAGTACGCTGGCTCTGCCTAGATGGCCCATGGCCTCCAGCAGCAGCAGAAGGAAGTTATTTTATACTGAGATCATCCACCGTGTCAGATGCAGAATCCAATTAACTTTGTTTAAATCTTGAGGACATTTAAACTCACAAAAATGTTTTGATTCTCCAGCTGGGAAATTCTGTGGAAGTTTGATGTGAGAAGAAAAAATGCTGAAAGTGTGAAAGTGGAAAGTAAATGCAGATCCATCACAACACCCTTTAAATCAAGAGCCATGGAGATTTACCAAAACCATCTTTCAGTAATATACCTACAGACAGATACTGGCTACATTACCTGGAGGCAGGTACTGGCAGCGCCCAGTGGCGTTGACCAGGATGTTGGTGCGAAAAGTGGCATCGAATCTCTCATCAGCACTACAAGGGATAAATGGAGGCAAACAGAGTTCAATACATTCTGATTTTAACTTAATGTAAACCATATATGGCACATTTAGCTGGAACTGAACAATATTTATGTGATGCCACACGAAAATATATCGTATGCCCAAAGGTATGCTGCCACCCAACTATCACACCCATATATGCTTTTTGTACATCCCATTCCAAACCTATGAGCATTAATATAGTTCTTCTCCCTTCCTCCTCCTGGGAAGGCTTTTCACCAGATTTTGGAATGCGCCTGCAGGAATTTGTGCCCATTCGGCCACAAGAGCACTGATGTTAGGTGAGAAAGCCTGGCTCACTGTTGGTGTTCCAGTTCATCCCAAAGGTGCTCAGTGGGGTTGAAGTCATGGCTCAGTGCAGCCACTCAAGTTCTTGCCAGGGGAGGGCATGCTGGAGCAGGAAAGGAGCTTCCCCAAACTGTGGCCACAAAGCTGGAAGCACACAATTGTCTGGAGTGTGTTTGTATGCTGTGTGGGTGTGGCTGAAACCGCTCAGTTCAGACATTAGAACAGGGATCCGCATACTTTTGGCCATACTGTGTATATTTTTGAGAAGACATTTGTTCTGCTTTACATCTGTCGTGTCTATCTGTCGTTCGGTCACCTCGTAATTGTTGCCATATCTCATATTTCAGGAAAGCACTAAACAGCAGCTGTTAAGGGTCTTGAAAAAAGGCTTAAAAAGCATTTTGTTCCCTTGCAAGGCATTTTGACACAAATTTTCTTTCTTTGGTTGTATTACACAAACCAGTTATGCATTTAAATATTATCCCCAATTTATGAGAATTTGATTCATTAGCAGTTCTCAGGGGTGCATTATAGACATAAAACAGGATTAAAGTCCTATATGTATCACCACAGTCGTGATTTCAACGCCATTCAGTACATTATATTCAGAGCATTATCTCCGCTTGCAGCAGGCCCCTTTGTCACAGCCTTGAGACAGAGCAATACCAAGGTATTAGCATTTACAAATATTCACGAGCACTGCTGTCCCACACTGTGTGGGACTGTTCAGCAGAGCTGCTCAGTACTGTGAATGCATCCATTTAGTAAACCCTAATTCAATTTCTTCTCAGATGGGTCATTAATCAAAAAGCTTGACGCGGGACTTCTCTAAGTGAATTTCTGAGCCTTTAAATTCAAATTAAATTTGAAGCTCTCTTGCATAGCAAAATGTCATGGAAATGTGGAGTGGCTGCTCCAGCCTTCCATAAGGTCCTCCATACAGACCTGCTACCTGGGCACAGTAAAGGGCTTCTTGTCAGCAGTATCCATAATGCCCTATCAACATATAGCTGCCCCACTGAGCATCCCTAGGCTTCCTACCTGTTGTACAGCAAGATGTCAGGCTTCCAGATCTGACTGTCGGGGAAGCGCACATTGGTCACTCCTGGGTACTCTGTGGTGTTCCACTGCAAGTAGTAGTCAGTCCAGTACTACAGGATGGGCACACATGCGCACACACACACACACACACACACTTCAAATTCTGATGAGCAAGAGTAAGGAATAGCTGCAAAGCTATTGCAATAATAATTTTAAGGTCACAGGCTCATATCACAGGAGGAGTGATGTTTCCTTCAGAACACCCAGCTATGTGAAAGTGCAGATCTGCATAGAAGTACCTGTTGAGTACATATAACTGTGTGATGTGTTGGGATGAAAAAGGATCTGTCAGGTATTCACCTGGATAAAATGGTCTGGCAACACAGCAAAAAACAGACCTTTTGCACCAAAATCTGCGTTGTTGGGTACAGTGAGTGGAGGGAAATCAGGAGTTTTAGCCCAAGACCCTGTAGTCACACATGCATGAGTCATAGAAAGCAAATAAACATTTAAAACAGAAGATAATGGAGAAGGCTGCCAAAGCAGAAATGGATAAAATTACAATTCAAAGCCACCTAGTCTGATTCCCCCCATAACTATGCAAGTCCTGCGCTCAACTGGCTGAAAGGAAGACATGTCATGGTATTAGGCTGGGTGCCATTTCCCAAAAAACACCAAAATGAAACAAAGCAAGAAGAGCAAATGTTGCTGGGAGCAAGTCTGAAAACCCATGGAGGGAAACACACAGCTGCAGGGCACCCACAACTCCTAAAGCAGCAGAGCACAGCAAACCAGATTAAAGGGATTAGTTGAGCTTCTCTCCCACAGAAGGGTGGGAGCTGAGGTTTGCAAAGTGAAAGTGGGAGCCTCTGCAGGGCCTCGTGACTGCGGCAGTTTCACCAAGAACACACAGCTATGCAGTTTGGTCCTTCTGGCATCTGACCAGCAAGGAGAGTGATCTGTTAGGCACATGACCAACTGGATGTTAAGCTAACTAGAAGAACACATCAGGAGTTTAAGCAGTCAGGAATTCCAGCAATTAGGCATTTTTCCCATAAGGATCCTAGTCAATTAGAAGTTTTTCCAATCAGGATTTTAGTTAGTTAGGAGTTTATCCAATAAGGAGTCTAGTCAATTTGGCATTTATCCAATGAGGAGTCTAGTCAGTTGGAAGTTTATCCAATGAGGAGTCTAGTCAATTTGGCATTTATCCAATGGGGAGTCTAGTCAGTTGGAGGTTTATCCAATGAGGAATCCAGTCAATTTGGAGTTTATCCAATACAGAATCTAGTCAATTAGATCTTATTCTGTGAGATTTAACAAGGTGGATAATCTAAAGAGAAACTACACAGATCAGAGAAAAGCTGGAGTTTAGGGATAAATGTCATGGTTATTTTCAGCTGTTTACATAGCAAAAAAGTGGATACCATTCTGGTAAAGATAATCTTAGATTCATTCCCAAGTTGTAAACAACTAGGTCCTGTAGTTCCACTTAGTATCTGTAGGATAAAAGCACCAATACCAGAGGGCTACTGAGGTTTTCAAACTACAAGGGACCATGAAGGAGGCAATCTCAAACACAATCAAGTAGGCAAATGAAAGTGTGTTTTTAATAATCTAGTTGGTTAGGTTTGGTTTTATGTAAAGTGACAGTTAAACTGCAGATTTTAATGCATACAGCTGAGCGTTCAGGATGATACTCAGGATTACAACAGCAATTTGTCTCCTGGAACTTTAACTGGGAGTGGAGCAAAAGAGGGCCATAAAGAGGGAGATGAGTTATTTTCTTAGACATGTCCTTGCTGGACCCAGGTTGGCCTCTGGCCACTGATGTCTCAAACATAATGGATTCACAGACCATGAAATCAAACATCTTACCAGCTGCAACCAGATGTTGCTGGTGAGAACCTGGTTCTTTTCATCCTGAAACACACAAGTGGGTTTGAGAAGAGGAGGAATAAACGTGGTGAACATCAGGACTATGATAGCAACATACATTTAGTCATGCAGCCCTGATCCAACCATTGTCCCCCTTCCTTCACATTTAAAATGAAATAACAGTTCTCAACAGGAGAAAGAGGTAGAAATGTTACACAAACATTTCTGAAACATTTCTCTAATATGACTACTTTTTCCTGCACGCCAAGCTCGGTTTTCCTGGAAACCTGCAATATACTCAGAATTCAGCTGATTTCAGACTTGATCCTTTGCACTTCCGTTATTATTAAGGATGAGGGCTGGCAAATATCAAGTCACACAAGTTCATTATGATTCAATATGTTTAGTCTGCTTTTTAATATGATTGTCATGGAGACTGAGTACAGTAAGTCGATAACTACAGGAACCAACTGGAAAGGGACATCTCATGGAACCTCTATATGCTTGGACCTGTCACAGAGTTGCTTCGTAACTGAATAGTGTTTCCATCTCAGTCTAGGAGAGCAGGTACGATTCAGCTTGGTCCAGATGGTAGCGTTCATTTCATTGTCAGTACACCATATGGAGAAAATGATATACTGCACACCAACAAGACAATGCTTTTTTTTGTTTCAGTTCACATATTGACTCTTGATACCATTATGGTAACAGAATAACTGATGTCCATGAACTGCACGGCTCTGACGCTAACTGTCACAGAGTCTGTAGTACTCACCACATCCATGATCTGCATGAGGCTTAAGGTGAAGTGGACAGTGAGGGAGTCAGAGTCATTAAACACCGGCCTCTCCAGGGGGTTATAGTCAGTCATGAGGTCCTTATAGAGTTTCCGCTGGTGTGTCCCTTGGAGGGAGACTGGAGAGAAGGAGGAGGAGGACAAATAGGAGAAATTATGGTCGAGGGCACAAATATCTTCTATAGGTGAACTTCCCATGCTGAAAAAAGCAGATCTATGCCAGCCTTTTACCTGAAATGAAACATGACTGGAAGAGATCTGTGAAGATTTGGTTTTGTTCAAATATCCACAAGTGATCATCTGACAATATTTCGTAAAACACTGACTTTGTACTCATGTTTTATTGTAATGTATCAGTTTATATGGCAGGAAATCCATAAAGTTCTCCCAGGTAGTGTATGCAATGATACCTTCTGTCTCTGAAGGAGTGTTAAACCAATGTGGTATTTCGTCTCAGAAATGGCACAAGGTCATATATTGGGGGGTGACCTTGAAAGGTATCAGGAGTTCCAAGGAGTTTGGTACATTGAGATGTGGGTGTACCTGAAACTGTTAAACCTGCCTCATTCTCTTAGATCCCAGGACCCCTGGGCCAACAATGGCTTGGGTTCTCTCTAAACAAGATAGAGGGGAGATCAAGGCAGATCATGTCAGGCTGGGAAAAAATAGCTGCAGGTAAAATATAATGAACCTGAAAAAATCCATCTGCCGCAGTTTGGCCATTTTCTCCATTCCCTTATGTGCCTCATGCTTGCCTTTTAAGGGGTGGGTTCTCGCTATATGCTAACCTTTTGCTGTAATTCTGCAAGGCTGTCTGGCAGATCTGAACACACTCTTCCACTGCTGGAGGGACATTCTTCACAAACAGTTTCCTGATGGTATCTGGCATACAGGATAGTATGAATCTAATTCAAAGCTGAATTATCTAATGAGACACTGAAAAAATAAGATATCATGAGGCAGCACAAAGGAGACAGCTGACCTTGATTCTAGAAGGATGCTCCGCACTAATGCAAACCTGAACATTGATGGACACCGAAGTAATTTGGACTGACCTCATGATCAGAAGTCTTATGTTCCTGTGGTACTCGAGATTAGAGCTGATGGAAGTCAAATCCTACAGGTTTCAGTACGGAGTCTGGTGGAGGAACATCTCAGTCAGTTGCTGGTCTTCAGGAGTTTGCAAAATCTGTGTGAAACTGAAGAGTGGCTAAAGTGTGCTGTGATCACGATGAAGCCCAAAGAGAGTGCAGAAATAGCCAACTCCTGAGAACACTGCCACAATGAGAAGGTTGTGGAAGTTTTCAAACTCTGATGAACTAGTGTTGTAAGATGGAAAATATAAATAAAATATCATTCATATATATTTTTATTAATTTCAGTGACTGTTAAAATGTGTACCTGAACTTATTTTGAGAGCTAAAGTTCAGCTGAACGTTGATATGGTTCAGGAGAAGTTCAGACATCACCGTCATCGGATGAATCAGTTCTGTGTTTGTTGCTCTCTGATTTAATAGGAAGACTCCTGATCCAATCGAGCCGAAGGATCACGGCACCTGAGGTAGTCATCATGCTACACTGAAGATGAAGAATGATTATGGAAAAAAGCAGGAACACAATACCAGCTGGTGACAATGTAGTATCAGCCAGCGGGCACCAAACACAGTGTGGGAATGAAGATTTGCTAGGACCGAAAAGCAATGAAGACTGATGATGAAGGATGTGGCATGACGATGATTGGCAGCTGAAAGTTCTTTAAAATGCTTTGCTGGAGAGAAGTGAGCCACGGTAAGACAAACTGGATACAGAAACGATAAATACTCCAGAAATAAAAACACCAAAATGAAGATTCACACCTTCTTCCTATATAATGCCCAACAAACTATCGCAAATAAAATTTATACTGTATATTCATATCAGAAGAAAAGCTAAGATAATAGCAAAATTAAAGTTAAATAAATGAATAAATACTTAATTCAATGAATCCTCATCTATATACAGTACTTTATGATGATGGATTGATGGTGATGTGGCCAAAACACCAAAATCTCAAACCTTCAACAGCAACCCTGAGACCCAGAAAGCCTGAAAACTGAAATTCCCACAGGTAACACACAAGACATGTATCACATTTCTGCCACCATCACTCATATTTCATCTATCATCTGGTGATGCTGTGATTCTGATTCTAGTCTGTGTGGTGTCAAGTACAGTTGTGTTGGTACCTGTGAAGGTGATGCTGAGGAGCAGCAGCAGCAGTGGTTTGGGCTCCCTGTGCCTCATCTGCAGCAGCTTCAGATCTCACAGAGAGGAGGAGATGGAGAGACACAGAGCATGTGTGAAGGAGAGCAAGGAGGAGCATGGTATTTGTACAGGAGAGAGAGAGGGAGGGAGAGAGGGAGGGAAAGAGAATACCCAACCCTCTATTGTAGTCTTCATGATGATTATGGAGCTCTTTGTATCCTCAGCATCAGTGGGAGGCAGCAAGTGAGAATGAGCGATAGAGAATCACACCAGCATACAGAAATATAAACATGGGTATATGGACTCTACCTACAGAGCAGGCAGTGGGAAGTGTAGATGAGTCCAGCAATGATCTAGTGTTTAATTCACTAAAGAGTGGAATCTGTGGATCTCTTTGATTTGGAATAAACTGTGTATCCATTGTGTGGTCCAGCTTTACAAAATTGTATTATTGCTGTTTTTTACCCTGCTGTCAGATGAACATTGACCAGGTGTTCCTCTTCAGCACAGGGTACATTATTTTCACCATCCTCACTGTACATCATTTTAGACCAAAGGTTTCTCATGCATGTGTGAGCATACTTGGCCAAATAAATCTGATTCTGATCAACAAAAATTTACATCTTCAGTCTTCATCATTATCTACTTACAACATGAATATGAATCGAATGGTACTGAACATTTGTGATATAATTTTTTACTCATTTTTCTGACACATTTCTCCAAAACAACTTGCACTGACTTGCTCATGTATACAGCAGGGTAATTTTTACTCCGTCCATTCAATTTAAGTACTTAAATCAACAGTACGACAGCAGGGATTCAAACCCAGGTCCTTCAAATGCAAGAGGTCATATTTAACTACTGTGCCATCTGCTGCAACATAGTAGACATGGGTGACAGCTACTCCACCTGGCCTTCCTGCTGTGTCAAAATATATCTTCACTGTGTCTACTGGGCTTCAAGACCTCACCACCTCCAGGAACCCCTGGTAGGTAGACAGCTGCATCCTGGTCCACCTGTTTGACATGTGGGTAGAATGATACACCTTTTTGGGTAATTGGAGAATGGACCCCTCCCCTGTTCTGTTCTTGCTCCTCACACGACAGAACATAATCATTTAATGGGCATACACGCACGCGCGCGCATGCAGATTGTTTCACGGAAGCCATCTTCTCCTCAAACTGTATTTATAACTTTACTTGCATAATGGATGTGAATGATAATGCTGCATCTGCATTGATAACCGCAAGCAGGAAGTCTTCAGTATGTTTTAAGAATGGAAATGTACTGCGTTTCCTCTCAGGCTAAACAATGGGTGTGATTTTGTGTGTCTGTGTCTGCACACACTAAAGAAGTGGGACTAATGGTTGGAAAATGGAGCCATGTTCTCCTTTGTTGCTTACTGTATTGAATGTCAGTGTCCTCTCTGACACGTCATTTGGGAGAAGACTGCAGAAAAAAAGGCTTCCGGGTGTTTATACAGAAACTGACAGAAATCAATTAAAATCCAACTTGTGAAAAATTATCAGTTTTTCAGACACTTTAAATCCCAGATCACTTCAATAACAATACATCTCAGTTCAGATTCACTTTCACTCATTTCAATCCTAGAACTACCTTCACTCCCTCTGAGGTAGGAATTCAATCCAACTGTATTCCCAGCATCTTCTACAGGTGTGTCTTGCCGGTAAGGCACTGCCTCTCTGAATACCCTGTGGTAGGTAAAGGAAATGCTCTTTCTGAATGAGGCTATTGAAATTTGTGTGGATCAAAAAGGTCCCACAAAATGATACTCTACAGACAAGTATGTTCTATTGGAGAAAAGAGTTAAATGGATAAATGTAATAAAATTAAAGCCAAATGCTTATAGTCAAATATGCAATAACCACAATTAAACCACTCAATCCACAGTGGCTGACTTGTGTTAGCACTGTGCCAGTGGGTATTAAGCAAACAATCAACCTGCTAAGTTTCAGTTTATTGTGTAAGTAGTACAAATTAATATCACATTTATCATACAACTATAGAAGGGTTCCTCCACTGTCACAATTGTGATGTTAGAAATGTTTAGCATGTTGGATTATCTGTGGTCAGCCTGCCAGCCGGTCATTCAGGTAACTGCTCGTCCTCGAGTCCTGTAGCAGCATATTGGCCATGTCAAAGAATTTGTGCTCGTAAGCCAGCTTGTAGTGGGTATAAACATCGTTGCAGTGCTGTAGCAGCTTGCGCAGGTTCTGGCTGCAGCTGCTGGGTGATTTGGAGAGTGACACCCTGTGGAGGAACAACAAGGACATGGCCACCAATCATCCCTGACCTCATTTCATGACAATGTTTAAGCACCCCATATATACGATTGAGACTAGGGGGACAAACCTCTTCGATATATCCTCAAAGAGCGAGGCCTGCAGGCGGCAATGCTGCTTGAACTCCTCCAGGTATGAGAAATCGCCCCCCAATACAACCTTCTGGTATAGCACCTCTGCCCAGTCCGGGGTGAAGTCATATGCCTCAGCGACCACAAATGCCTGACGGGTAATGACAAAACACATGTCAGCAGGACCTTTGCTTCACAGCAGACACACAAACACAAACACACACACACACACACACACACAAAACATGATGGTACGCTACCTGGTAGCAGCGAGGCAGAGCCACAATGGCATCCAGAAGCTGACCGGGACGCAGGTTGATCACCTTATGCTCTAGACTGTGGTTCAGAAAGTGCAGCTGCAGCGTTACCAGCTTGGCCAACTTCACACACCGAAGGCCCTGGCGCACACATGAGTCCTGCATAAACAAAATCTGTTCAGCTCTGGGACTCTATTCAGTCTCCGGTGTTGCAGCAGCAGTTCCCAATTTTTTTTTGTTGTTGTGACCAGCATGTAGCACTGTCAGCTCACCTCACAGCACCTGGGCTGTTTGGGTATTTGTTTGAATTCAGCTCAGTATGTGTAAAATGTGCATGTTCTCCCTGCATCTGTATGGGGTTCTTCTGGTTGCTCTGGTTTCCTCCATCAGTCCAAAGACATGAATTTCAGCTTAACTGGTCACTCAAAATTGCCACTTCTGCCCTCCCTTAACTTGTCTGTGTTCTGAGATTCAAAGTGCCCTGACCCTGACAAGGATTAAGCAGTTCAATGATAATGTGTGGACAGTTTAATTTAATTACTATTTCAATAATCCCTCCTATAGTGCACAAAGCAATATTTCTTTTTTGAGACCCTCAGAAACACCCTCTTTGACTCACATTAAGTTTGCAATCTAAGGCTTGGGAACTATGCGAGAGGGAGAGTTTTACTTCCAATTGGATGCGGGAGGATACCTTTGAGTAGCTCTCTGCTGCATCCTTCAGGAGTGTCAGGACCTTCATCAAGGCACTTTTGAGCTCTGGTGTCACTGCTGAGATCAGAAAATGACACGTATAGATGTACACACGCGTGCACGCATACTCTCCCCTCATAATCAGACTGCTATAATCAAAAACCCTCAAACTGCCATAAGGAGCTCTAGAATATCAATGAGCTCCTGGACAACAGAAATGCTGCTTTTCCTTGGGAACATTAATAACTCCATTGTGTTCAATCAGTTCAGCTTTTTGGGAAGCTGTGCTCCCCCCCTCACCCCAGGGCTGGGACTCAATGAGCTTGAGCTGGGTGCGAGCAGCACCCTCATGGTTCTCGCCAATCTCACGGCACATGCTGAAGCACAGCGCCACCATGTTGTACTTCTCACTGTCGCTGGGCAGGCAACGTTTGATGTAGTCCAGTAGAGCTGTCTTCAACCTCACGTTCTAGAAGAGGAGACACAAATGGGTCTTATCCATACTCGCAAGGGGTCATGTGGGGTTATGCGGGGTGACAAGGCAGACTTACCGACTCCACCTTCTTCCTCAGTAGCATCTCGAAGCGGTAATTCTGGTTCAGCAGGTCGAACACATAGGTCATTTCATTATACCGACCGATGCCAGTGAGAAGCCGCACCTGGAGGAACAAACCCAAGTGATGGAGAGGCGTTGCGATACTGCGAGAAAAGTAGTGGGGCTCACCAGCAGGGGACAGGACTTACCAACAGACCATAACGCTCATCGTAAGCCAGGTGAGCGTGGCTGAGATGTCGGGCAGCCTGGAGCACTCTGACAATTCCCTCCATGTTACAGGTGAGGCTGAAGCAGTCATGGGCGAGGATGAGCAGTTCCACAGCTGCAGGAACAGCACACACATGCACATACACAGCCTTGTAAAAGTCTGCAGATGGACAATACACCACCCACTGCCTCTGGTTTGTACTGCTGGTGTGTGTGTTGGACAAAAGAATAATCTGACCTTTGCAAGGTGCACACACACTAACACATTTGATATTGAATGGACCCTTACTGCAGGCCAGCTCCCCCAGGGGCACTGTGGTGATACAGTCCATGAGCCTACTGCCCACCAGGTTGGGATCTCCACAAAGCCTGGCCAGTTGGAGGAAGGATTCCTTTCCATCAGCTGGGCTGTAGATTTGCTTCCCACCTGCAGCAAAAAAAAAAAATCTCTTTTTACACTCTTGACCAAAGGCACTGGATAGTCACTTAATCACCAGCTGGAGAAGCAGCATCCTGTACTTTTACCGGTATTTAGGTAGTGATCGGGTTCTGCAGATATCAGAATGTAGATTCTTTAACAGTCTAATAGCAGTGTTGAACCTGACACTGGCAGCTGCAGGAAGCCAAGTGACCTTAATACTGCTCTTCATTACATTTCATTCACTTACCTTCTACACCCTCCTGGGCTGTCATCAAGCCCTCAACCACAACCCTGGACACCTGCTCGGCCACAGCGTCGGCCCCAAGGCCCTGCACAGCAATGAATGCTTGGGCCTTCTTGTAACGTTCAGGCTGCTGGGACAGCAGCACTTTGCAGAGCACAGAGAGCGGCTCCTCGGCAGAAATCTGGCTATATGAGCACTTCAGCTCCTGGGACAGGACAGGATAAAGGTGACACACTGCAAAGAGGACACTAACAAGACAAAGAAGACAGGGAGGATCAGAGAATGGACACATACCTTGGACAGCTCGTACAGGCTGAGCACCTGCTTGCAGTAATTCTTGCCGTGGTGGCATTCTTCAGCCATCATCTGCAGCTGGGCTACCACAGGATCCTCAGGATGTGACAGGACCACGAAAGAAGAGAGGCTGCTCAAACTGGATGCTGCACAAGAAAAGATCGAACTTGTTGAGATGAATGGGGCCACCAAAAACCCTCCAGTGGTGGACTGAAGGAGGTAAGAAACTCACAACTGGCAAAGCTCCTCTTCAGGAGCATGTCATTGTCCGGAGAAGTAGCAGCAGGCAGGACCTCTTGGGGACAGGGCCCATCTCCACTAGCCAGGCAGCGGCAGCGAAGCACCAAGGCCACATCGCGATGATAAACGGAGAAGTAACGGCAGATGCGGCTGGCTTCGTTAATGCAGCCCTCATCCAGGAGGCGGCCCACCAGCCTGGCCAAGGCTGCCTGCCCAGCTGGGTGTGAGGCAGGGCCTTCAGCAGGTTCAGGGTCCTCAGCTGTAGGCAGGCCATCCAGGCTTAGGTGTTCAGATCGGTTGAGCACAGTAACCTTGGAGAAGGAGAACTCCCTGATGACGTTCTCGAAAGATGCATCTCCAAGAGCCACAACAGGCAGTGCAAACATATTCTCCTGCTCTATGGCGGAGAGCAGCTCCTGCTGCCGTACCCGGCACTCCCACAATTTCCTTTCCAATGTTTCCAGCTGGGTGATGGGTGTGGGATCCTGCTGGCATAGCCAGTGTCCTGCCATACCCAGGAGCAGCATCCTCTCCTGGATGCACAGCAGCTCAGTGTCGGATGGTGTAGATGCTAACAGCTCGGCTTGGCACTGGAAGAACTCAGAGGCACTATCCTTACTCATGGAGCTGCTACAGAACTGCTCGTGGCACTTCCTCCAGAAGGTGATCCTGGTCTCCTTCTTGGCCCACTGGCGCTTGACTCTGAGTCCCTGCAGCTCCTGCAGCAACTTTATGGTGCAGAGAAGACAAGATCAAAAACATGCTGACATCATCCAGCACCTTTCATCTTTTAAACAAATGAATGAAAGTTGGTGAGACACATCAGGACTTGAGAGTAGTTTTCTTTTTAATATACACTCAATTGGAAAACAGATACAAATTATTATACAAGATTTTCAGTTGACTTATTTTAAGTGTTTTTTTCACCTTTCATCTACCTTTTTTCTAAAATTGATGTAGTTGAGCATTACCCGCCACTAAAAACACCTTCACTGAGGCAGAAGGAGTAAAAACACCCCGAATGGAATCTCACCTCACTGATCACCAAGGTGTCAATGGGCAGACCTCCCAGCTCAGACACCTGCCTGGCTTGGGAGAAGAGCCCACAGCCCTGCAGCTGTTCTGCCATGCGCGAGCACTCCCACTGCAGGGCATCGGAGGAATATTTCTCCAGTAGACTGGGACTGAGGGGCACAGGTGTGTCCTGCAGGATATCGCTCAGGAGGCTGAGCTTCTTAAAGTCAGGGCCTGAAAAGAGTACAAAGCACTGTAAACAGGCAGGAGCAAAATACATCCAAAAAAGCCAGAACTTTGGGCTCTAAACCAGGTTTTCATTTTTATTTCTTCTTCTTCTATAACATATTTCTTTCACAGTGTTATAGTCTGATATACTGTCCACCCTCCCTTGACCGGACTAAGAGGGGATGGGCCATGCACCTTATAAGCATGACTTTTTAATATCTCACTTATGACCCGAGATAATATCTCATCTCATATTTCATTTTGACAGGACAGCAATTCTGCTATGGGTAAATAAACTGTTTACCATTACAATAAAATATTTTTAGGCTGCATGCTTACAGATCATTTAGGATACTGAAATTGTTATTTTACTTTTTATAAATAGTTTTAAAAAAGGTAATAAAGAAGATGGCTACTGCAAAGAATACAACCATTTCTTCAAATTATGCATTTCCAGCAAGACATTTCGTGTTATTGAGAATTAATATTAAGAATGAAGTATTGTTTTTAATCAATTTGGGTTTCGTGTCACCACAACACCCAGTTTTCCCTTTTTTAAATTCTGGAATTTTAAAAAGATATATATTGTGTTGCACTGGACTGTGTGGTCATTTGTGGATTAAGTATGTTAATAAAGATTCACGTGGTTCTCACCGTTGGATTTGAGCAGGTGGTCCACGTCGCTCAGCAGATGCAGTAGCTGCCGCAGTTCGTACTGTGTGGCGCACTGCTGGAGCATGGTGAGCAGTAATACAGAGGCCTGGCACTCAGACCACTGTGTGGGGATGTCCCCTGGGTCCTGAGTGGAGCTCAACTTCAGCTGCAGGGAGAGCAGGGAGTCAGGGTCAGAGCTCTAATTTTGTATATAATCGATCATGATAAAATGCCCACACTGCTGATCTTCAATAGGACACTTTCATTGTTTTCTTGTACATTGACCTTTCATCTCAAAACTCCACCCCTGACTAATATTTAGGATGTACTAATTCATTGGGAGAAGCACCTAGTAGCTTAAGGACTTTGACTGGTAGCTGGAAGGTCACCATTTCCAGCTCTCACTGATGTCATGCTTTTGCACAAACTTCAGCCATAATAGCTGCACTACTTTAGATGAATGAAAATGATAAATTCCTCTGTGTAAAAACATCAACTACTTGACAAAATGCCAACAGCCATTAGTGCAGGAAGAATGGCAGCAGGCAGTCTACTCACATTCATCAGACACTTCTGGAATTCGAGAACTTTGTTCTTGGCTTCCTGGTAGTTTTTGTGATCGAAGCAGAGCTCAAACATCTGCAGCATGTGAATCAGAGGACAGTCCTGCAGCACAGGTGACATACAGCAGGTGTGACTCATATACTACAGATGCTATATACCACGTGTAACAGAAATGGGGTTGAAATTTAGTTTGCTGTGAATTTCTCCAAAATTTTGAAGTATGATATAGTCATAAGTTAAATGTTGTAATCATTTTGCAGTATTTTTAGCAATGACAATGGTCTCAGCTTTATTTTGCAGCATCTAGTCAGATGAATGACACAATTGTAGTTTACACTGTTTGTCCCTCTCATGTACCACACTCCTCTCTGTTGAAGGTTAGTTGGACACAAGTCAAGCTATAAAAGTTTGAAGTTAGAACGTGAGATAATTATATAAATGTTAAATGGCTGGTTTATGCTACTCTGGTCTGCAGCACACTGTCCTACAAGTTACATAATAAAAACCAGAGAAGCAGCAAGTGTGGAAATTACCCTCTGAAACAACTGGAAGCCTCGAATCAGGGCTCGGATGTTGCGCTTCTTTAGCAGCGTTCTCCATATGACAGACAGATCATGGAGACTCCATGCGTGGTGTCTCAAGCACTCGCGGATGTGGGACGTAGCTTCTTTGGTGATGTCATCGTCCACTGAGGTGAGGATCCAGACACACAGGCAGTGAATCATATCAGCCTCCTGTGAATGGATGAAAAGCAGGAGTCAAGTGTCCAGCAGTACAACTGCTTTATAGAAGGACATTGAGGTTCCACTTGAGGAAAAGTTGCTTTCTGCAATGAGGAAGTGGCCTTCATTGTTACACCATTAAGTACCCATTAGGCAAGGAACAGATGAGGCAGAACTCCCAGAGGAACAAGGCGTCAGAAAGGCAGCACATAGCACCTTTTTGTCAGAAAAGCACAGCACCACTTAATGGACAGATTTGGAAACAAAGTAAAAGAAAAAACAGGAAATTGAAGAAATAAAAGTGGAACAGAAGATACGCAATCACAAGTCTTGATACATGCTGCTGTGGGTCTGGATAGGTATATGGTGATCTACCTGGTGACATGCTGCCAACACTGACAATGTAGGGCAACTTAGGTGCAGTCCCTCAGCCAGCAGGTGGCGCCAGGCACTTGGCTGTTCCTGACTTTGAAGCAGCACCTGGAAGAGGTCATAGGAGGGTTCGGCCTCCATTCTGGGCAGGTTCCCCTCCTGTGCCAGAGGGGAACAAGGTGGAATGCTCTGGAAGGCCAAAGAGAGGTGGGCCTGCAGTGTTGGGTCAAACTTGGCCACCAGGGTGTGTACCTGTATGACAGATATAAGGATTGTGAGTACAGAAAGCAAAGTGTAGACCATGAAAGCCCCTGTGATGCAGCCATGACGACGCACCTGGTTGGGAGGGTAGCCATGCAGCTGGATAAAGAACAGGAAGTGGAGCCACTGGGTGTCGGCAGCACAGTCCAATAGGTAGGCAGTACTCAGGGGCAGCGCGTGAAAGCGGCAAAACTGCACCACTAGCCCCCAGTGTTTTGATGCCTCATAGGATGACCTATGGGACACACCCACCGGCACAGTTGTATGTAGGCAGGTATTCACACACAGACTGGAAATGTTACACTGAAACTCCTTTTAATACAGTAAAAGATCTCTAAAGGCTCACAATAGCACTGAAACACACAAATACAAAAACACACCTGGTCAGCCCTCTCCCCTCCACATTGTCTCGGACTGCAGTCTCCAGCTGAACGAGCAGCTCTTCTGCAGCCTGTCCCTCTTCAAGCCGCCGACCCCAGTCCACTGAGACACATGCATTCATGCATGCACATACACACAGAAATTCATCAGTCATGGCTGCTTACTTATTATGTATTTTTTTAGCTAATTTTTTTCTCCTAACCAACTTACAGAGTTAAGCTGCTTCCAACCATTTACCCTTCATACAACTAAGTAATCTTTACTACCTCAGTTCAGGACAAGTACCTTGATAAAATGAGCTACAACAGGAAGTAGGATTTGAACAAGGAAGGTTCGGTTTAACTACTTTGATACCTGTTGGCCCACTGAGTGTGAGATTTGATACCCCTGTCTTCTGGGATCGGTTTCTGACAGTTCATCCAGACAGTAAAACTCAACACTGCAGAAACTAAAAATCCTCTTAACAATTAAGATTTCAGCGCTTCAGGGCTCCGTACTGATGCAAAACTAGTGTGTACTGCAGGTGTGAGTAGCACCTCACAGGTCTGTGACTCACCCAGAGACTCTCGAAGAGTGGTGATATTGCCCTCCGCTGCCCCTGCACTCCAGTATCTGAGCACCAGGTTGAGCACAGCCACATCCACCCGAAGCTGCAGGCTACTGACACCTAGCATTTCGCAGAAGCAGACGCAGGCAGAGACTACAGCTGGGGAGTGGAAGTGCTGCAGACCAAGGCGGTGGGCTCGACTGGCAGCATCTGCCACCCTAAAAGACATGCACATAAACAGAGACATGCTGAGTTATCCTGGTAGATAAGCGGGGAACAAACATGGCCCATGTGAAAATCTGTATCCCTCAGTGACAGGACAGAAATGTCATTTAGTGTGAGACGTGGCCACATACCCACAAGAGTAACCCGTAGAGTGTATTTGAGTGCCATTTCACATAACATTTGCACTTATTACAGTTCTCTCCAAAGTGATAGTACTTATACTGATTTACCCACTTATACAGCTTGGTAATTTTCAGTACATCAGCTCAGGGTAAGTACCTTGATCCCATTGATAGATACATGATACTACAGCAGGAGGTTTGATGTGGATCTTGGTCCTCTGACTGCAGTAAGGCAGCCACTATGCCACATGCTGCTTCATTTCTCTACTCCAGGATCATCACTTGGAAGCAGGAGCTTGTTTTCAGTTTGAACTGTGGAAGTCAAACCCCTAATATTCTATAACTGAGTAACACTCACTGCAGCTGGATGTTGCCTGAACTGGTCAACTGCTGCACCAGGAAGGTACCAAAGGCAAAAGAAGGCCGACCGTGGCGCAGGTAGTACAGGAAATGCAAGTTCTCCACAAGGGCATGCTGGCTGACTAGCAGGGGGCAGGAGAAGTGGGGCAACTCCGAAATGTCACCTGAGGCAGGACACACGTAGGACATGCTACTTGCAACAGCGAGCTTTTGTCTAAGATGGTCACAAACTCACAAAATTTTATGTTTCATTTCATCGCAGTTCAAAATGATAAAAAAGAAGAACATTACAGTTTACCATGGGGCTTTTCCTTTACTTAATTAAAAATACATTGCCAATGTTATTCCTAGGAGCTGCAATCCTTGTCTTCAAAAGGTAAAAGAAAAACCCTGTTGAACTTAAGGGCACTACCCACCACTGATGCTCAGTGTATTTGCAGACTGCCACCGGAACAGTCTGGAAGAATCCAGAGGGCGCAATGCCTGAAACGAAGAGAAAGTCTGAGCTCAGCCAGGTCATGTTATGTTTTAGTAGCATGTATTTGCATAAAGCCACAGATTACAGAGTGCTGAGTGAGTGGGATTTAATCAGAGTCCACAAAGAATGTGGGAGAGGTTCAGAAAGAGTCTGGGCAATGTTTGGAGTTTAGGCAGAGTCTGAGCAGAATCTATGTGTGGTTGAAGGTATGGGTGGAGTCTGCTGGAATCTGTGTCCAGCAGAGAACATAAAAACACCCTCAGGAACATCAGTCCCCTCTCCATAGGACCAATTGTGTTCCTTACCTGCAGGAGGTGGTAGAGAGACACATCGGAGGGAGGTGAGCAGCGAGGGCCACCATGGGGGAAGAGAGCGGATTTCAGCTTGGGATACGGGCTGAGCGCCATCTTCAGGAGCTGGAGGTCAACCTTCCACTGAGCATCTCCTGCACTATTCCTTGGGCTCACCACCTGAAAGTAACAGAGAAGATCCTCAATGCTGATCTCCTTTTACATAGGACACAACCAGTAAATCAAACAGAAGTCTTCCTCTGACCACTCCAGGGTCAAAGGTGGTCACTGCCTTGCATGGTTATGACTGTTCACCTGATCGATGCCCCCTGGGGCAAACATGATGGTGGAGAGCGCAAGCAGGCTGTGCCCCTCCAGCAGCATGCTGCTCACACTGGCCTGGCTGCCAGGGGTGAGGATCTGAGCGTTGGTCAGGCTGGCATGGAAGACTGCCTCTGGGTCTGCAAGCACACATGGCAACACAGCAGCAGACATATCAGACAAATGTCATATGTGCACAGCAGCATCTGTCAACTGTAGCTGTCTAGTTTCTGCTATATGTACCTGTGAGGTTCCTGGTGATCTCCTGGATCTTTACCAGCATTTCAAACCAAGGGTGGCTTTCAAAGAGATCCCGATTTGCCAGGGTGGGGCAGTTACCTGGGGTTAAACTGACAGAAAAGACAAACAAAAATGCAAGAAATTCAGAACACACTTGTTCCATGTGATGCAAACATTTTGATTCATGAATTTCAAAGATATATTTTCTTGTTAACAGAACTATTTAAATGAAAAGACCTTCAAAGTTTTATTCTTAAGTACAGCTAAATCCAAAATTTTTATATAACCTTACTTGTAAATAAATTTGAGGGACATTTGCATTATTAAGCTTTTCTTGAATGTGCAAGTAATGAATAAAATAGTCAAAAAATGACTGACATAAGAACACAGTTGCGTGAGGTCAACAGAATGCCACGTGACTGGCCTCTAATTGGAGTGACTCCTGGAGATCTGCCTCACCCATAATGCTCTGTGTAGCTGTACAGCAAGTATCTCAGGCCATTCTCTAGGCAATGGTGGATGAAGCAAGCATGGAAGTCAAGGCCCTCATGGGAGCGGAACTGCAGTACTGCGGGGTGCTCCTGCATCACTCCCTTCGCCTGGCCGAGCCTCCAAAGCAGCTGCTCGAAGTCGGACAGCTCAGACTGGATGAATATTCCTCTCCTGATAGGGCAAAAGTTTTGAACAGCATGAGGAGGCTGTTATTAGCACAGCGGAGGAAGTCTGGCTTCAGTGTCCCCTGCCAACCTCGCCAGCATGTCCAGGATTTCATCCTTCAGGAAGCTACTGCACACGGTGTGGTCATTGACGACATTGGCGCAGAGTGGTGGCCAGTCATTAGGGCCAGGCAGGCTCTCAACCCACTGGGTAATCCTCTGACGGTCATGGAGGAGGGTCAGATACATCCACAGAACCTCCGGAGCACAGAAACCTAAAGCTGTTTTGGACATAGGCTTAGTCAGACTTAGTCATCATGTACATTAACCTGCAAAAAAGATACAAGGTTTTCTAGTACAACTCACTGAGTTACACATTTGTGAATGCAAACAAGTTGCAACTATTAATTTATCCTATGAGGATTTTCATTGCTTCTGTGCCTGATTATCTACTAACGTTTTATCAATCAAGAATTTGTGTTAAAATAGACTTTGGAATCACAAATAAAATGATTTCTGACTTGGTAGTCCCAAACTCGCCTTGGTCCTGCACACGGGAAAGCAAAATGGTGCTCTGGGTCTGTGGATCCCAGTGTTGGACCCAGTCCATCCTGATGGAGGTCCACAGTTTCTGTGTGACCTCTGATTCAGGGTCCATCCTCAGCACCTGCAGCAGCTCTCCGGCATCTGCCTCTGACTGGTCCATCTGTAAAGCACTGAGACCCAACAGGCATTGATTTCAGAGGGAGTACTGCCCTTGCTTAAGAGTAGCAGGAAGCTTTTCCTAAAGCACTAAAAATGAACCTAAAGGAAGACATGTAGTGTGTTCCTACATCTCCAAGAGATGTCCCACCTCCTCCAGGCCATAGGATGTTTGCATCGTGTCGGTGGCGTTGACTGCAACCCTTCGACCTGCTTGATGAAGTCCACCATTTGCCCCTCCAAGTCTGACAAGTACTTCAACCTTTTTAACTCCTTCATCTGTACAAAAAAGGAAGTGTCTAAGATAAAGCATACAACAGGACACGGGGGAAAATTACACATTATTTGGATGCTGTATGGTTTCCGTGGCAACAAAAAAGCAAAAACTCACCACAAAGTCCCGCAGGGGCCCATTGTTGGTATGGAAAAAGATCTTCTTCAACTCCTCCTTCACACTGAAGCCCTGGAAGATGAGTATCTGAGTTACTGTAGCTCTTCCTTTCATCATGTAAACTCCTCCCTCACTATGTTCCTCAGCAGATTCCTCCCTCAGCCTCCACTCTCACCATGTTCCTTAGCAGACTTGTGGCCTGCTTAAGGTCCTGCTGGGTCAGGCACTCAAAGGCCAGCTGAAGTCCTGTGGCCCTCAGCAGGGGGAGCTTATTCTCTGGACACTGCAAGGCTCTGAGGTGTGCCTGGGCTCGTGGGATCTCATTGGCTGTCACTGCTTGTCGAACTACCTCCTGAAGAACACGTGTACATGAGGTCAACTGCTGGGCATCTCAGGCAGCGTCACACAGAAACACAACCTACAGGGACAGCATCTGCTAGCGGCACAACTGCATGAAAGGCTGCTACAGTAGTAACAGCCAGACCTGAACCTGCTCACTGGAATCAAGTTTAATTATCCCTCAGCAAAACAAAGGAACGATGTCCAATACAGCCAACAGTGATATAACTTTCTGTTTGTTTGTGGGACTTCTCTATCGTTTTTTTGTTCCCCAAGGCTCCATAAAGGTCCAGTACCTCTGTAGAGAGTGAACGCCAGTCATCTTGTGGTCCAGTACTTGTTCTTTGCACAGCAGAGTCTGGGGGACTGGTTCTCCCTATGGGCCAGGGGTACTTTTTCATAAAGGCACGCAACTCACATATGTAACGGTCCAGTATGCTCACGCACTGCTGCAGGTTGTCATCTGGCTCTGGAAGGAACATAAAACGTGAGATCATGAGAAGTCTTGTGTGGGCTGAGCATTCTTACTCCATACACACATTAACCAGTGACAGCTTATCCAAACACAATCCCTATCCAGAACAGCTGGTTCTTACCCTCAGTCCCCGAGAGTATTTCTCGCACCCGTGAACTCAGGAAGTTCAGAGTAACGTTGAGCAGCTGCTCTGAGAACTGCCGACTCTGAGCTTCTGTCTGTGTGTCCTTAATGGAGGAGGTGAGTAGATCCAAAGCAGGACACAAAGCCTGAACATCTGAGCAGAGCAACCACACACACACATATGTACACACACACACACACACACACACACACACACACACACACACACACAAAGAGGAAAACAGAGCTAATCAAGAGATGCTACATGGAGTTGTTTCTAAGACAGAACTAATGAAAGATAAAATAAAAACAACCCTACAGAGCTGCCACAGCTCCACCACAGTCACTCCAAAGAGAGCTGACTGTAGTTTATCAGTGAGACTTCTGGGTAAACATTCACCACTGGAAAACTGTCTGATTCATTATCAAGTGCTGTTCCCCTTTGCTGTCAGCTATACCATGGCTTTTTGAGGACTCATAAGTGTTCTCAATGACACACAACCATTCAATACCAGAACAGAGTTCATTAAAGGCAAAATTAACCTAAATTTAGAGGGGAAGTGAGTAGAAGTACATGAAAAATCACTAGATTCATGGCAGTTAGAAAGGGATGTCTCAAAAGGTGTCTTTCATAGAGGAAACCCGAACTGTAGCATATTGATTCTTATGCTGCTTTGTTTAAAACTGTTCAAATCAAATCAATAAGCAAAAAAAATTACTCTTCAGTTGCATCTGTGTGGCACTGGAGGGCTGTTCTTGTTGGCCAAATCCCATGGGTGGACACAGAAAGTTCTCTTTACTCTTCAGGAAAAAGTCCACAGTATCCAACTGATGGTTCTTCAGCCCTGCCTGAAAAGAGTTTAGTTGCAGATGTGAGCTGCTTCCAGTTGAGCCACATGTGAACCACATTAGAGCAGAAAGGAGGGGGGGCAGCACCACTTACCTGCAGGGCATGGATGGGGATGGAACAGCGATCCCAGGCATTGAGATGACATAGAGAGTCCACTGTTCCTGCGTTGCCAAACACCATAAGCCTGTTGAGTAGCTCTTCCTGTGAGATGCCAAAGAGCACGAGGGAGAGTCCTTGGTCTGGAATGCAGAGTACAGAGTGAGAGGACACAAGTAACACAGGTGTGTTTCAACAGTCTATCAACACAGCCTGGGGCAGAACGAAAGTGTAAAAAATGCAGGCAGCAGCCTGTGGAGAAGCTCACCCTGGAGCAGCAGACTGAGCCTTTCATCATCACCTCGTTGCACCAGCACACTATGGCCCTCTGGCCGGTGATAAACCACGCTTTGTTTCTCAAGGTCCCAGAAGGCCACTACCGTCCCATTATTCCCAGGGGCTGCAAAGGTCATGACTGCTGAGAACTCAGACACAGCAAGTGCCACTGGAGCCAGCATGTCTGCTATGTCAAAGTGCACCACAGCAGAGCCCCCTTGAACTCGACTCTGAGATATCAGGGCCCCCAGTGCTGTGCGACGACTGTCAGAATGTGGGAAATCCATAAACCAGGGGGGATCTGCATCCTGGACAGGGCGGCATGGAGTCCGAGCCTTACTGTACATAGAGGCCAGCTGGGCCTCCCAGGAACTGGGGAAGAAGAGGCTGATTTAACTGAAGAGGGAATGTTTGTCAGCAGCATTTTAACCTGAAAAATCATGAGCTCATTGATTTTCTGGTGAATTTTGACCATCCTATAACCATACTTGCCTGTATTACTATTGTTTTTATTATACCAGAAATTATTAAATGCAACTATTTTCAGCCTAAAAGGCAAGTTTAAACAATCATTGGTTTTAAAGTACTAAACTTGGGAGGCAGTGAGATAGGACCGCTGAGGTGTGAGAACATGGCACTCAGACAAAGTTCTCACCGGTCCACTCGAAACGAGACTCCTAGGGCAGAACAGCTGTGCCGAGAGCTGGCAAGCCCATCCTGGTCAGTGGGCTCTGGGGTCTGTAGAGGCGGTCGAGCAGGGGGAGTGCGGTGCCGTAAGTGTTCAGGGTGTATCCTGTAGAGGGCATGAAGCTATGTGATACAAACTAACAGAAAAACCCTAAACATCAAATGGAACCAAATGACCCGAACAGAAAAAGTCCTGCCAGGTTACTCCTTGCCTGAAATAATTGTTCAGGTCAACCGCCAGCGCTGACTTGATCCCTGAGGCCACCACAAGGGTGCTGAGGTCCTGTGATACCTGAAACAAGCGGACTGAGGGAGTTGCCAGGGCAGCAGAGTAGCAAGAGGACAGGTCCACTGTGGCAAATAGTTGGCCACTTGCAATGTCAAACACATCTGAGCCACTGGGTTAAAGGTTCACACGACACACCAGGAGAAATGGCTCCCTTCAGGAACCCCATGCAATATGGGAGAGCAGATTGCTAGTGATAAACCAGGTAAAGATACAATATTAATAAAAATGTACTTTTCCTTCTCTGAAAGGAATGCCAAGGATACATATTTGACTTGTGTCTGATAACAGGAAGAGAAGCCCTTTGCAGATGTGGCAGTCCACATATGAGAGCTGGATTTCTGCAGAAACGCTTAGGACACAGCAGGTGCTAGCCTTTGGCTCCACTGATCCCTCTGGCCACTGCAGTAGTATTAAGATGCAGGAATTCAGGAGGATGAAACAGGTTCCTTCAGTGAAGGAGATCACCCTCAGAGATGGGAGCTGAATCACACCTACAGACACACAGATACACAAGATGTCTGAAGGCACTGGCCTATAATTCTAATAATGTGATCATTCAAACCCCATCCTGAAGTGAGAACATACCTTGGAGCACAGGTGCCCAGTCGCTTTGGTCCACCTGCTTGGCCACCTGGAACAAAGTATCTGGGGAGCAGCTGGCTGAGAAGACAGGAGGTTTGTCCTCCCTGGTGGGAGTGTCCAGCTCATAGAGCCTCAGGTGACTGTCGAGGCCCAGTATGAGCAGCCTGGAGAGGGACACAGTGCCAGGCAGAGGGGCCTCTTCCCATATAAAGCTACAGCAAAACAACAAATCCATGTAAGTGAATACACTGCTAGACAGAAAGGATAAGACAAAACACACATCCACACACAATGCTGGGCAAGATGGAAACCCTTCATACTCCACTCACTCGCTGTGAGCACCATCCACCTCCTTGAGTCCCTGGTCCCCTTGTGCCACATCTACTAGGAGGATCCTGCCCCTTGAACCCAGGCAACAGAGCCAGGAACTTCTGGGGGCCATGTGGGCTTTAACAGTGTCCTCAACATGCCGACACAGGTCAGTATCCAGCAAGAGGGCCACCTCCAGAGCACTGGGTTCTCCTTGGTCCGTTTTCCTGGACATGTCTGATGGACCAGAGGAGTCCATGTGCTGCCACAATCAGTAACACCACGGTTATAAACACCCCATCGATTAACACAGCTGACACATCAAATGACATATTCATTAATACCTGAATTAATCGACACATTAACTTATACCTCAATAACTAATACACTAACTAACAAAAGAACACATGAAATAACTTTAACACCGCACCTATCTGTATCCTAGTATGGCACTCTCGCACTCTTTCCCGGTGCTGTAGTATTAACACAAGAGAGCTACATTTCCAAATTCTCGTCCAACAATCTGTCTCAAGCGAGTCATTACTGGACTCTGTCACATTTAGTAAAATATCACCAAAATGTCACAAGACCAAATCGACTGAAACCCATGTTTACTTCCCCAGCTCCACTTCCTCTTTGGAAACGGAAACACGTGATTGACACTCAAGCTGACCAATAGCCTTGCACCTTCGCGTGGCTTGAGTCTCTTGTTCACCAATTGTAACACATTGCGCCATACAGAAAAAAGGCAAAATTAATCAATCTATGTAGCTTCAGCAAAAAATACAAGAGCGGATAACGCGAATTACAGAACGACGTGCTCCTATATTCGGTTTAAACGCCAAAATCATAATTTTTATGTAAAAAATTATAAATATATGTGTGTATTTAGGTGTAGTCTGAATCAACTTTGAGCTCAGGCATCGACCACTCAGCCTGGCTCGAACTAGACCTGAAGGGGGAGAGGGAGGGCGAGTACGAGTCCGCGTCCGACTATGGCGCCGTTGGTGAGATGGAGGTGGTGTCTCAACTGGTCTCTCAGTTTGCGGCTCACCTGGCGTCTCTGAGCGGTCGCGGGAAGGCGCTAGCGAGCCGGAGGATGGAGGACAAAGCGCTCGAGGTGTACGGTGAGGACAGAGCTCGGCCTGGGCCTGTAAATATCTACATATATACTGATATAAGTGTGTCCTTATCAGTGTTCCTATCTCCAAGAGGAACTGTAAGGGCAGGAAAAGGTCTGGGACTTAATGCTCTTTAAATAAATAGCAAATACAGCAAACGTAAGTAAATCTCAACATAAACATACACTGCCTGGCCAAAAAAAGTCAGCACCTGGATTTAAGTTAGTGTTATTATGTGGGTTTGATTCAGTTGGTCAAGTCTAGGTTCAGCAACGTTATGTGGCCAAAAAATAAGGTGATCTGACTACCTGAATATACTGAATGAGCAGGTTTTTCCATCAATGGATTTTTATTCCAAGATGACAATGCCAGGGTTCATGGGGCATAAATTGTGAAAGAGTGGTTCAGGGAGCATGAGAGAGACATCATTTTCACACATGGATCGGCCACCACAGAGTCCAGACCTTAACCCCATTGAGAATCTTTGGGATCTTGTGCAGGAGGAGACTTTATGCAGTGGTCCGACTTGATCTTGACAAAAAATTAATGCAACTCTGGATGGAAATAAATGTTGTGATATTGCCTAAGCTTATCGAAACGAAGCCACAGCGAATGTGTGCTGTAGTCAAAGCTAAAGGCGGTCCAGCGAAATATTAGAGTGTGTGACTTTTTTTTTTGGCCGGGCAGTGTATATGCCAGTATAAGTAATGATTTGAATATCGGTAAAAATATATATGGAGGTGAGTGTAGGACAGGACCTGTGTTCTTTAATTTAGCAGTCACTTTTCTTCAAAGTGACTTAAAACAATTATTTTTACATTGTTATTATTTATTTGACAAGGAGACTTCCAGTATGCGATTGACCACGAATCATTCAGCCTAATATTATTCATAACTCAGTAAGGAGTATTACTTTCACTTCATTGTAACATATCTTATTAGATAGGTAAAAATACAAATACATTGACAGTGAACTTTTGTTGAAAATCTGATCAGAATCACATAGTTTTTTTTTTTTTTTTTTAAATCTTTGTTATTGCATTGTACATGTACATGAACATATGTAGGGAGCTGCTTGAAACACTGAAAAGACTATAAAATGCCATAAAAAGAGTGTAAGATGGGAGTTTAGTTCCTCCTCAGGATCCTCACTGTGTGTTTTATTATGAATGCAACATGTGTGTCCTCCTGCCAACTTGCCCTCTGTGGCCCTGAGTATTAAACCAGATCAAGGGAAACACACAAGAATGAAGTTCACCTGTCAGAGGACTTTGAGATGAAATGAATTATCATTGCTAAATGATGTACACTAGAAAGGGTACTATGCTCATGTCCATGTTCCTGTTTTCCTGTCCATTTCTTGTGGTTGAGTCTGTATTTGCTGTGTTCCAGACGTGATCCGCACAATTCGGGATCCGGAAAAGCCGCAGACCTTAGAAGAGCTGGATGTGGTGTCAGAGAACAGCGTCGAGGTTCAGGAACTGGGGGAGGAAGAGTACCTCATCATCATCAAGTTCTGCCCCACAGTGCCCCACTGCTCACTGGCCACGCTCATTGGTGCGGTTCCCATGGGAACAGTCACGCGTGTTTCCTTTCTGAACAGGACTTGTTCGTTTCGGGTTTCGAAAATGGGTCACATGGCAGGTCTGCTCACCTGTTGGTTCTGCTGTAAATTAGCTGTACACCTGGAACGCACTGCTTGTTCCCTTACGTGGTGTATTGTCAGGAAATTTAACAAACACACATTGTGACCTTAACGTGTTTGTTTCCTGTTTTTTTTTTTTTTTTTTGTTTATTTTTTTTTCTTTTCCATTTGGCTGACACCTTTCACCAACTTAGAGCGATTTATCCATTTATACAGCTGGGTAATTTTTACTCTGGTAAGTCAGAGTAGGTACACAGCAGAAACATACAAATTCACACTACACCCCACTACTTACTGGTGTGGCACCTGCAGCCCTTTTTTGCTCGGAAGGCATTCTAGAATGAAGTGGTGAGTGTGCTTTTCTTTTTGGCACAGTGATCATGGTGAACCTGTTTCCTCCATGTTAGGGTCCAGTATTGGTGCTTGGAAAACAGGTAAAACCTCCAGGTGAATGCTCACTTTGTCCATCTCTGTTCTCACAGGTCTGTGTTTGCAAGTGAAACTACAGAGATGTTTGCCTTTTAAACACAAGGTAAGCAGCCAAAAAATGTAACTGTCTTTATTCTTAATATCGTTATATATATTTTTTTTAAAAGCTTCAACAGCAGACTTTTGCTTCACCTGAGCACCTCATTAGCATATGATTAAATCTTCAGTTCAACTATGCTGATGTGGCCAGAGTTGTTCAGTATATGTTCTAACACATCATGGATGTTATGTGTTGGCTTCAGAACCACATCTTTTAACGTCAGTAACACGAGTTATTGGCCCTCTAATTTCAAATGGTTTTTAAATTCTTTTCAGCTGGAAATTTACATCTCTGAAGGAATGCATTCCACTGAGGAGGACAGTAAGTACACAGCCAGTTCAAAACCGTGTAGTCAGTTGTGCAAAGAAATGGATTACAGCTGCAGTTTCAGCATTTTGCCTGAACTGAATGTGGTGGGACCTTTAAATTTGACCTATAATTTGTCTAATCATTCATTTCATAATAATAATAACAAGAATAATACAATAGTGTTCACCTCACAGGGCCTGGCAGGACAGATAAAATAATAGTATGATAAAGGTATGTCAACTACCACAGCATGTTCTTCTTTTCTGCCAACAGTTAACAAGCAGATTAATGACAAGGAGCGCGTTGCTGCAGCCATGGAAAACCCGAACCTACGGGAGATTGTGGAGAGCTGCGTCACGGAACCCGATGACTAAATGCACTCCTTTGTTGGTCCTGTCATCCAAACCGTCTGAATCCTGGAGCTGCCGATATTGCTGAATATCCATTGGGACAAATGTCGGGACCAGCTTGTGTGTGAAGGGAACAGAATATAGAAAGAGCCCTGGGATATTTTAATATTTGTTTTCAAAGGAGCAGGCATAGCAATAACCTGTATATGTTTCTATGAATCTGATGTTATGAAAATAATAAATATAATTTGAGCAGCAGATGCTTTAGGAACTGACCAGCAAGATATCCACTGCTGTCCTAGTGGGTGAGGAGTAACTGTGCTGGGGGTGGAAATAAGAGGAACTTTTTAGAAGCCAAGGGCTGAAATGGCAGTTTCCTGTCCTACTTCTGTCAGTGACCAGAATGTGAAGGGTCTCTGGCATCTCCCTCGGGGGGCCCTGTCCTCCCACTCCAAAAGAGCAAGAGAATCAAATATTGAGGACGAGGCAGTGGAGCGAATCTAGCGAATCAGTCCTGCTCATGCACTTGATCTCTTCCACAAACCATAGTTCACTTTTCACTGCTGTGATTTTTCAAATAAAGCGTCAATGTGTTGTCTGCGATTGGCTCAACTTTTATAGAAATGAAAAATAAAATCTTTATGCTCTATTTTGTATTGATAACCTTTATTATTCTGCTTGTGAGCCTACATCCACACTTGTTTAGCTGTGTTCACACCATTAGGAGTTCTGCTGCTCTGTTGTATTTGGGTGATTAAAAATAGTTGAAATGGGGTTTTCCAGGCTACAAAACGGTGAGGCCTGAGTTTGTCACATTTCACCATAAGCTCCTAGTTTATGTCTGAAAGCAAGTCAGCATTCACAGTGAGCAATCTTGTTACACCTGAACAGATTGAAAAATGGACTCCAGATTTCGACACAGATCGTCTCTTGCAGCTAAAAGTGTCAAAAGGGCATTAAATTTTCACCACCGTCTGCCGCCACCTTGTTTTTCATCAACATGCAGTGCCTGAGCAGACCTCTAGGTGGAGCTGTGAATCTTGCTGTCTCAGTTTTACTTTCCACATACAGGAATTGGACTGTGGACGAGTGGCAATTGGCACACATGAAAAAGAAGAAATCATACGGTCACGTCTGGCTTCACAGGCCAGTGAGCTCACCATCCCATTTGTGCGATGGTACACATGCAGCACCTTGTACACTTCCATCCATTCCATGGGGGCCTGTGGCCTTTGGCTCAGGCAGAACTACCCTGAACGCCATATTAAAGGCTGAGGGACTCGATCCTAGGACAACTCACTCAACAGTAAGGACAAGCAACACACATTTCCCTTCAAAAACATTGCACCAAGGAAGTCTGAATGAATAATAAAGAGTGGGATGCTTTCTCACAGACTTTCTGGGGAATAATCTCCTGTACATGTGCTTGGATTAATGGAAAGTCTAAGGAAGGTCTTTGTACCTCATCCTGAGCTCTGATCTTTCCCATTAGTTACATCTCACTGTCACAGAATCGGTGTATAACAAGAAAGGTGCCCTGACCTCCAGGATGACTCCCCATCTGCAAGGTTCTCCTCTGTCCTTATCTGTGCAGATCACCATGGTCCTGTAGTTGCAGAACAATTTTTTTTAACGTAGTTACAGATCGGATTGGTCCTGTAGATACAAATCACAGATCATTTTGGCTGTGACTTTTCTGCGGTGTAAAGTATAGATTAATTACTTAAATATCAGAACATCAGAGAGCTACAAAAGAAGGAAGAGGAGTTTCTTAAATTACAGGTGACTTACATCAGTGGCAGGACTTCCAGCAGGCTGATGACCTTAAAAGTAGCCGGCAGATCACTTATGGTGAGAAGTTACCCTGTGATCTAAAGAGGACGTGGAGATAAAGAACATCCAGGGATGATCGCTGGGATGGCGACTGGGGCGTAGGTACAGGACACAGAGACGCTGCTCTTCAGTCAAGCAAAACCGTCCCTGTAGAAGAACACATTAGCTGCTGAGGCATTAATCAGACTGTCAGATGTGTGTTTGGGGCCTTGTTGGAATTTTACTCTTCTTCATTAATCCATAAATTATTCATTGAAGAAGAACTTGAAAGCAGCTCTAATCCTCACAGTATTGGCTGTGAGGCTCCGAGGCCATCGGTGAGCAGTATCGATTAAATCTCTCTAAACAAACCCTGAGATATTGCTCTGATCCTCATGGTATCAACCTCTGTTTTACTCCGACGACCCATTAATCTCACTTTGTTACAAACAACTGTGGAAAAAATTACATTTTCAGTACGATGATCCTCCGTGCTAGAATTTGACAGCGTCTCCAAGGCAATGTTGGGTTTGCATACTAACCTATTTATAGTGATTTATACATATACCCATTTATATAGCTGGACAGTTTCACTGCATCACTGCTAGGTAGGTACCCTGATCAAAGATTCTACAGCAGGTACTGAGGGTTTGAACCCAGGTCCTTCAAGCGTGAGGCAACAGCTCTAACCAGCTGCCCATACAGTAATAAACTCATATAAAAATAGTTTAAACACACTGTGTACAGCCATCAGCCCCTGTTGTTTTTACATTTATATGGGAATGAAAGACTGAATTTGATATACTAGAGAATCCTTGTGCTGAGAATCTTATCTGATAAGGGACTGAAATCTGTTCAAAGTTTGTTTATCCTCATAATGTCACATTTCCTGTACCGTACAACTGAATCTGTCACAGTGAGTCCCAAAGGAAGCCATGCAATGATGCTCAGCAGATGATGTACTGTTTCTTTGTTTAGGGTCTAACACTGCGTGGTTGCATCACTAGGAGTTTCAAAACACATATACTGGGTCCTCAGTTTACAAGCACAACTGGGATAGGAAATCTGGTGGTAACTGCATTTGGCTGCAATTCTAACCTTTACATCAAAATTAATAAAAGCTTGATAAAACATACATCTGCCAGATTGATTCATGGATTAGGATCTGTACAGTCCATAAGGAATTAAAAATTTGCTTTAATACTTAATTTCTCCAATTTAATCCAGAACTCTGGATTGCTGCCTTTCAGATCCTATCCTGGAAACAGCTAGTGAAGCAGGGAACAATGTGGATGGGATGGTAGTCAGTGGTACAACTTTCAATCTGTGCAGCATTTCTCAGGATCTGGCCACTTTCGGTTAATTTTTATTATCTATTCAACCATTACCCGTAATAGTACATGAATATTTTTGCTGGACAGGTTCTGCAAAAGTTTCAGATATAGCCAAATTGAAAGGCTCTCACTTTAACATGTTTATTAATTTTAATCCACAATAAAATTAACATGAAAGACAGAAAATAAAAATATAGCCTTTCCACAAATTGCTGCTTAATGCCAATTGTCTCATTTTTCCCCATGAATGTGTACACCAATGGGCAAATTGGTCAAAGCTGCCAGCTTTGCACTTGGTGGATAAGATTTTAAATCCCACCTCCTGCTGTAGTACCCATGATGCAGCTACATACACACATGAACTGATGTGGTAAAAATTACCCTGTTGTTGAAATGGGTAAGTCAGATGAAATAGTACCACATACCTTCTTAAAACTTGGTTTGCCCTATTTCAGTGCTGCTTCAATGACATCTTGCACTTCATTCGTGACTTTTGTGGAATTAAACAGCTAATTTACTAGACGAACAAAAGACGAGAAACGAAAATGCTTTATGACAAAAGGTTGTCAGCTTAGTGAATGAAATGATGAATAAGAGCTTGGCCTTACACTAGTAGAAAATACCCAGATGAAAATACTTTGAAGATGTACAAAGAGTAGAGAGAGACCAACACAGCCCTGAACACACACACACACACACACACACACACACACACACACACACACACACACACACACAACCCAGTCTTGACAGACACGATCTTAAAAAGCTCTCAAGTCAAGTCCAATAATTTCAAGCGAGCTTCCAGTCTAACTGTGCCTCATGTCAGGAATGTATAGGTTCAGCAGGGTTTGCAAACCGCTGTCATCCTTGTTCTCCCTCACTTGCAGTAAGATCGAAACTGAGACCAGCTTGTTAGTGCAAATGAGAAGAAACGTTTGATCCTGAGATGTTTGATGTGTTGATTTGTACAACAATGTGTGTGCTGGTGTGATTTTTCTTAGGGAGTTAAACCCAAATCAGCTGAAACTGAGATGAAGAGATTTCATATTGAGACAGCATTTATTTTAACTCTCTAAAATTACTGAAGACTTTGAGCTGACCTGCAGGGGGGTGGAGGACACGCTTGGCTGAGACCCATTTAAAATGTTAGTCTTCAACTGCCAACAACAGTGGCATCGCTTCCATCGATCCTCAAATACCACAGTTCACTGACACATGGACCACGAGGCGCATTCATGGAGAGAAGGAATTGGAGCAGCTTTCAAAAGTGTCATCTTCAGACTTCAGAGATTAATACAGAGTGTCTTTGCTGAAGAATGGGGTAACAGCATGAGTTTTGACTGGGTCATGGAAACCAGTCCTGACTGGATTCCAGTATCCATCCTAACTGGATCCCAGGCCCAGTCAAGGTTCCAGCACCAGTCCAGTTAACCAGGTCCCAGGAACATGGTCACAGTATCAAAACCAGAACCTGACCAGGAGCACCAGGCCTTTAATAACGACACATAAATTATAACTGTACGTATTCCAGAAATTGGTATTCAAAAGCAAGAGAGAGAGACAGACATCCAAACCTCATACGGAGATGGTTAACTATCTTATAATGGGAAAAGCCTGGAAAAAATAAACAAGGCTGTGTAATGTGCACTCATTCACCATCTTAAACCAAATATGAGAATCTTGGAGTGATTTTCATTGCAGAATAATGATGAAAAATCAAAGTTTAATCGTCTGTCTCTCTAAGTCCCCCAGGCAAGCGTTCATTTCTGTGTGAGAGCTGAAATCGTCCAATTACACAGAAAATCCAATTACACTTCCCAGTATCAGGACCCGGAGCTGCAGCCTTTACAAAGTATGAAGAACAGATCTGCAGAGCCCATCCTGAACCCTGGACACAAGTGAAAGAACAGGTAATGTAATTCACCTTGTCTGTTCCCAGTAAACATGTGTGTTCTTTGTTCTCACATAAAAGTACAAGTCTTGTGTCACACTAGTGATGTTACGTTGTTAAATTACTAAGCCGTCTTGTTACAGGCAGTGAAATGTTCATGGTTTCATCTCTATGGCACCAGGACCTCAAAAAAAGGTGCTTAAGGATCTCTGTGGTTGGAGCCAAAATAACAAATATGTCCAAGTGTCAAGGAAAAATTATTGTTCAGAAATGATTGAAAAAATAGAACAAACGTTTGAAAGTTCCTCAAGGTTTTTGTGTGCAGGACCTCCTGTGGGAGGCTAAACATCTGCAGGAAGGAGAAAAGCACACTGGCAAGCAGGACCTACATCAACAGTGCTGTCCTTTACATTCTGAGGTAGAGATGCACGCATGCACACACACGAATGCACGCATGGACACATAAACAAACACACACAGATTACTGCACATCATTCCTTGTGCTGTGACTGGCCAAAGACATGATCGGAAGAAGCTGTCCTTTTGAGAAATGTGCACCAATTGTCACGTTCAATGCAATTGTGTCCAAGACAAAGGGTGTTAAAAAGTCAAATGCCAGGAAATGCCAAGAATTCTCCCAGTTGGAATTCATTGGTTTTATATTAAATGCTGCAGCTTGGCTGAGCTGAAGGCCCTGAGCAGAGTTTGCATAAGGAAGCTCTTGGGGGAATAAAATGAAATTGCACTGTACTGTTTGCCCTAAACCAATAAGGCATGTTGTAATGAGAGCTCATCCCCATTAAGAATGTGAGGAACTCTCTCTGAAGCTGAAGAAATGTGAAAAGGAGGACGTATTGTGTAGCAATAGCTGGGATGCATAGCTTGACTGTTAGGGTCCAGCATTAGGGCTGCAGGGTTTGACTGTTACGGTTCGACAGCAGTATCCACATCGTGAGCGATAAGCATTGTGAGGGCCCACACTGCTCAGTCAGTTCTTAAGCGCCTTAATTCAGTTTATGAATTACACATAACTGTTATCACAGCACATAGATGTTGAGGTTGAGAAGAAGAGAGATGCTCATGAAAAATAGATAATTGGGCAGCTGTCACAGTAAAGGAATCAGTGAAATATTAATAAACAATACACTCGCCAGACTGACACACACGCACACATACACATACACACACAAAACCATGTTCTCGCTTCCATTCCAGACAATACTAGTGCTGGATGATGTTCTTCCTTATCTTACATCATTGCATGTTTCTTCCCACCGTCTCTCAGGTACAAGTAAAATATTAAAATTACCAAGCGGGACGCAAACTGCAAATTAAAAACTCCAGAGAGACAATATTATTATTCAGATTCATTTTTAATATTATTCTCACACCAAATTGTGTTGAGGAGCTGTAACGGAGCCTGGTGATAACAGTGCAGCAGGTGCACCTGCGCAGCCAGGGATGTGCTGACACAGGGCTATGAAGCAGAGCTGCCCACCCCTGTGCCAAGAAACACATCTGAAAGCGACAGTTCCGAACACACACGGGAAACACTGAATACAATCTGCTGGTGGGGGATTTTTCATAGCAAAATAACCGACAGCATTTAAATGGAAGCGGTAGAAACCAACTGAAGAGAACATCTGGGCCTCATACGAGAAAATGGCCACATTAGCGCCGAAATGAAACACGGTCATTAGTGCGGCGGTAAAGACCACATTAGCAACAATTCATTCCTCTGTTTTCCATTAAATGCGAATCAGATGCTGCAAAGCCGCTCATGCGATGTACTAAAGAGGGAAGGTGCATCACAGCGAGTGTGCGCGCATGCGGCACGTGACCTTGTCTGACCCTGACTCCACTGTAGTGTTCTGACTATAAACACAGTCAAAATGCCAGTGATCATCAGGGAAATGGAAATATTCCTAATAGCTGTTTAAAATAATCCATAAACATGGCATTTGCCAGTTGCCAAAGGTCTGATGCACACATTGACAGTGAAATCCCTGTCCACACACACACACGCACCAAGCATGATGCCATGCCAACTCTGCAGTCATGATTTCATTTAATCTCCTGCAATAACTGCAGTTCAATTGGTCTCATTACTGTTGAATTATTTAAAACTGTCCCCAAATCTCCAGAAAAATCACATCTTTCTTGAATACGTGCCCAGAAAGCGGAACCTGCTTAATGTGCCAGATTTGTCACTCGGAAACATTAAAATGATCCGAATGACTAAGTTAATGGACTGATTACAAAAGCATTAATAAAGCAAAGCCATGTGAACTCACCAGTATTCAGAAGTTATTTATTCCCAGTGGCTTCTGGGAGGCATCCCAGGTACCCCCCCCATCCCAAAAAATGTAAAACACTTGGTGATGGAGGGAGGTGCTGAGCCCATTGTCTACTTCCCTCTGTGAAACAGGCTCTGACGTGCAATTCTGTTCACAGCAGCATCCCACTTCACATCAACACACACTTTTAGCATCATTAGCTGTAATTTTTCTGATAGTTTCCTCAAAAGTGACATAAAATGTTAAGCTGCTTGCAAAAATTTACCCACTTATACAGCAGCGAAATTAGTTGCCGTTTTGGATGAATCAGTTTATATAAAGTAGGCGCTACTACAATTGGATCCCAAAACCTTTTTAATATCCAAATTCCCATGAGTTTGAGGTCAGACGAGGCCGAACGTGCAGAAAGTGACCAATAAAAAGCATGACTCGGCAGATGTCAGAGGTCAGTCGAAGTGAGTTAGACCAGATTACAGGAAAAGATCTGGATGATGATCATTGTTTAAATGCGTCCCCTCCTAACAGGTGTCTGGCTTGAAATGATCGTAAAAAGATCTGCAGATCCAACCCTTGATCGCGCACGAGAGACACGGAACTTCAAAAACGGCAAAAAAAATCATCAATCTGGTGGCATTGAATCAATAAACCTCTTTCCACCTTCAATCTGACCTTCAGTCAGTCTCTTAAAAAAAACACACCCAGCTACACCGACACAGCAGCAGCTGCGGTGCTCATTTCACTCACCGTTCTTATTCTGACGAATGCTATCGCTTCCTTTTTAAATGCTTTGTGTGGAAATCTCTCACTATTGCAGGGTCTCCGTATCCAAACCCCTGGTTTTAATTTTGCCGCATTCTACCTTAGAAAAAGCGGCACCTTAACGTTAATGGCCCATTAACATGGAAACTGCGGCATGTTGCTCAGATGTTTTATCTGTCGCTATTAAAAATCCAGTTACAGATGCACCATCGCCGACCTGAAGTCCCGTCCCTCTGATGAGATATTTACTGCGCAGGCTGCCCTCTCATCCTGGGAGACGGCCAGGAACTCATTTATCAGATTAAGAACTACAGTGTTTGATCTAAAATCATTTAGAGAAGCACACAGATTATTCCCCACAGGCGTCTCTTTAATGGCGTGCGGCTAAAGATGACCGGCAAGGCCTCAGAGAGGCAACACTGAGCTTTTAGGAGTTTCGCATTAGAGGAGATCCGGTCTGGTTTTAATCTGCTGCCTGTCATGGTGGGTAATAGCGGTAAAGTACGTTTAAGATGAACAGCAAGGCTCCAATCACCTCGGGCACTTAAACCATGAACGTAAATAGCTGTGAAAACTGTTGATATTCTATGAACCGTGAGCTGTTGCTCCTATGAGCCAAGTACTGGGAGTCAGGTGGGCATTAACAGGCATATTTCCTTCTTCTAAGAGAACCCAGGTTCAAATCCCCCTCCTGCTGTTGTACCTTTGAGCAAGGTAGTTACCTTGAACTGATGCAGTAAAAATTCCCCATAATCTATAAACTGTCAGTATCTTTGGAGTAAATTGTTAAAATAAATTTGTATGTGTGGCCGCCTTGTGATGGACTGGCGTTCCATCTGGAGGTTGTTTCATAGCCTAGTGCCTTATAGTTCTGGGATGGGTTCCAGGCCCCTGCTCAGGATTAAATGGTCAATGATAATGGATGGATTTAAGTAATAAAATTCAAAGGCCTTTGCTGAATGCTGGTGTGGTGTGGTGACAGGTACCTGACACACTTCCACACCCTCTCACACAACATTAACGCACAAACACACCCCGCCAAATGGACATATCAGTCTTGTTCTTTTATGAATTAAAGAAAATTTGGCCTCTGATACCCAGAAGCCTTTCCATACGCAACATCCCAGTGCCCCCCCCCCCTTGTGTCTTTCCCCTCCCCCCAATACCAGTTTTTAATTGTATATCATTAGTTGTTTTCATGCCTGTGATGATTTTTTAATGCTGTTATTTTTTATTTCTGCTTCCTCATGCTATTTTTATAAAGTCGTCCTTCGTCATTAGACCATAAATGATGATGTTTGAAGTGCAATGATGGGAAGAAGACAGAAGTTCATCCTGACATGGTTCGCCAGTGTGAAGGACACATGGGCTTTACAGGAGTCTGATTGGTTCGCGATGGCGCTTGGTGGCACCCCCGGGGGACCAGCTTCCATCTGACTGACGTGTCTGAAAGCACCAAGGAGAGTGCTATACCAGATATTAATATTTACACTATATTCTTCCCCTGGGCAGATGCCTGTTTCTGGAGTTCAGCCTGAGAAGCCATCATTAAAATTCAAACACCGTGTGACCCGAGATGACACAGTCTAATAGAGGCTATCAGCTCCTTCTCACAGCATTTCTAGGCCATAATAGCCAAGCTGCTCTTTCACGCACTGATGTCGATGCTTCTGTTGTGGTTATTCCTGTGTGTGTGTGTGTGTGCGCATGCGTGCATACGCACAAGACCACAGGGAACAAAGCTTACTCATCATCCCGAGGCGGGGTGGTCTTCAAGCCTGCAGAGAACCTTTTATAAAACTAATGTCTCAGAATAGAAAAAAGAAAAGAAATTTGAAGACAAATGTGTTTTTTGAGGACACTCACTGTCTGTAGAGAGTTAAATCTTCATGTGAAATTCAAGGTTTTATAAGGAACACAAAAGGACCTTCAAAGCACATGAAAAAAGCCCAAAACAGGGTGCAGGTTGTTATGGATGTGTCAGTACATCCTGTGAGCTGTTCTGGATTTAGTATGATGGCTAATGATGTGTGGTATTATGGTAATAATAAGTACTTTTTACTAAGGTACCTTTTCCCTCAAGGGACTAAGTGCTTTATAGTTTTATTGTTCGTAAAGCGTGATATTTACAAAGGAACCTGAGCAGTGGGACATCTCATACTTCAGCAGCTCTCTTGGATCTGGGGAGGAACTCAGCAGGTGCATCGGAGCCCCCCATGAGGGAGGGACGAGGTAATGCACTTTAAAGATCTGCACCACTGCAAATGAGAGAGCTGAAGGGAAAGCTCTGCGGACGATCTGTCATTTCCAAGTCCTGCAGCGCACACAAACGCTTCTAACAGCTTTCTTCAAAGCACCCTGGATCTGTAATTGCAATAAAATGGGACCAAAGAAAAGACCAGAAACTCGGGGATGTAAAACCTGATGAGATGACAATTAAAATGCTCTAGAAGATCACAGGATATGATGTAGCTTGAACAACACAGGGCTGGCTGTGGAGGTCAGGGGTAGACACCAGGTTCTGTGAGGAAACTAACACTTCCTTCTGGTAGGTGGCCACAGAGGTCAACATCCCTTTAAGAGGTTGTCAACAGGACTGGTCTGGACAGTGACTGATCTGGACCATGATACATGTAGGTAGTTCAAGATGTTTACCATCAGCGATGGAAGATGCTCTCCACTCGGACATCATAAACCCGGATACCACTAATCATCAGCTTTAGAAGAATAAAGGAAGTTCTGCCTGAGTCATCCCACAGGGTTCTTGTCATTCCAGGGCTGACTGGGGTCACCAGGTTCACACAGGAGGATGCAATGGAAAGCTTTCTGCTGTTTTCTTCTAAGCCTCAGTGGGAAAGTATGAGCCACATGAAGGTTTTGATGGCCACACGAGGATGCTCCTTCAGTTCAACCAACCACCTGTCCTTCTCCACAGGAGCTCAGCAATCTTCAGCACATCAGCATTCAACTTCCACAAGGCTGCCCTCCACCTGCTACCCTCCAACCCAGTAACACAGTAACTGGGTTCCTGACCATACAAAAAAAACTGTGAGGGAAAATTTCAAAGTAAATATTTTACTATAAAGACAGAACACGAACCACAGAGAACAAATATTTCACATATTGCGAGAAAGAAGGAGACTAATAAAGAAATTAGCCAGGAAGGAGACCTCAACCATTCACATTCTGCATGTTCCCTGGAGTTGCACTTGTGTCTTCCAACCAGCTTCAGGTATTTGGAATCAAATGTGTCACTTTTTTTGTTTTTGTCAAAGTATTTATACATGTGACCTTTAATCTGACAGCTTCTGTAATATTTCCCAGCTCTATAAATGGATAAATAGTATCTGTGCAACACTTTGAATAAAAATAAGTGGAAAATAAATTTAAAAAAAGGTGCCGAAATGTAAACAAACACATCAGTGAATAACAACCAGCCTTGGAATCAGCTTCTGTTACCATGGAAACCTCTTTCCTTCAGCCACTCTCAGCAGTCACTACAGTGTGTTGCAGGTTATCTCAGTGGCAACGGCCCCGTGGGCTCTGTACCGAAAGTGTGTGTCCTGGTTTTCTAGGGAGGCCGGGGCTGTGAATACTGGGGCGAAATCTCCTGCAACACAAATATGACCACATCACTGCCCTTAGGAGAGAAATTCTGCAGGTTGCAAGACTTAGTGATGGAGCCAGACTGCAGCCAGGTGGTCACACCCTAAACTCTGAAGCCTGAACACTGTGGTCAGTGTCATAATGGAAGTGCACCATTCTGCCTTGCCAGGGCAATAAATGAGGGAAGAAAGTCAATTAAGTGAGAACAAAGCTTTATTCGATCCTCCTGGGAGATGGTGTTAGGTGGAGCCACAGCCTGGGGTGCATTTGAGCATGATGACCAGTGCCAGTTTACCAGGTTAGTTAAGACCAACTGCTGGCCAGCCAGGAATGGAGTCATTAATATAGAGCAGCTGGCCTGAAGACAATGGAGACTGAGTGAGGATTAGAGATCAGCAGTAGATATGAATGAGGAATCCTGGAAAAATGGTGAACCTTGATTGCTGAAGATCAGTTGATGGGTTATAGTAACTCATTTGACTTCACAATGTGGATGAGTTTTCGTATAAATTTCTGTGCTGCTGGTTCATATTCCACCTTATAAAGACCACTTGCCTGTTTCTAGTCATCTTTTCTAGTAAAGGACTGATTTCTTTTTCAAGACACTGCACTATTGAATTTACTTCCCAACCGCGCGGCTTCCATTTCTTCACATGCACCCAGCCTATTCTGGCTTCATTCATGGTCACTCCAAACTCAGTGTGCCAAATATAATTTGTCTTGAGAAAATGGCAAGAGTTCGGCATCGCATCATGTTTTACAAATGAGCTCCTGGCATTTGATCATTGCAGAAATATCAGCTCTATCTATTTATGTAACAGAAGAATATTAAGAATACATAAGAATATAAATGAAATTTGTAAATGAAGAATATAAATGAAGAATATAAATGAATGTGGTGAAGGAGGACATGCAAGTGGTGGGGGTGACGGAGAGAGATGCAGAGGACAGGAGGAAGTGGAAGCTTTTGATCCGCTGTGGCGACCCCTAACGGGAGCGGCCGAAAGAAGAAGATAAGAATATAAATGAAATATAAACAAAATAAATTTATTTTTCTATGTTCCTGTATATTTTCCTCTGTCCTGCGGAAACTCCAAAAATGTAACCCTAAGAAAACTGCATCAACACATAAACACAATACAAACACCACAAATTTGCTTCCTTGGAGTGTATTGCATGTGAAGTCCCAGAAGAGCCATGTTCACAACTGGGATGATGAAGAAAAGGTTCGATCGGGCCCAAGAGAGGAGATCAGAGACCATTTCGACAGAACGTCTCTCATTCTGATTCTAAAACCAAGGCGACGGTTACTGTGGAAGTTCTGCTTCTCTGACTTCACTAGTGCTTCACATGGCCACCACTGCAGCTGTGGTGATCGCGAACATCGGCATCAGCATCACAGACCACCCCAGAGTCCATGCTGACCCCAGCAGACAGCCAAAATCTTGTTTATCCCACCCAGAGAATTAGAAATACATTACGAAGTACATTTTGATACAAAATGATTATATAAGACCAAGAAATAATGGCAAACTGAGGAGACAGAGGTGGTCATGAAAGGCTGTGCACTATGGCGTATCATCAGAGTGCATTTTTATTTTATGTTCATTTCTTTGTGTTTTGAAACCATTTCAGCAAACAGTAAACTGCTGCATAATTAACAGTTTCAAACAAACAAGCAAGATAAAAAATTTAACTGGAAGCGTGTGGGTAATGAATTCTCAGTCAGACAAAAAAGCAGAGTCAAAGGGGTAGAGTAAATAATCCTGGAATGTGTCCTCATTAGAATCTACCAAAGAGATGGTTAATGAGAAGTTTGTGTTTCAATATGCAGAATTACAAATGAAAGGAAACCAGACGGATAAGAAGTGAGCTTTGCGCTGGCAGCACACTAAGGGAGACTGTAAAGCAGGTATCTCTCTGAGCACCGTTCGCTAAGCTGCAGTTCCATACAGGAGGACAGGTCACATCTGTGTCTTTCGTCGGGAGATGGTACTCAGCGCTCTCACATGGCCGCTCGCTTCCATGGTTCGCTTAAACTCTTGGGGGTAGCAGGTGATGTAGCAGTTAGAGCTGTCACCATATAAACTGCTGTCCTGGATTCCAAACCCTCTCCTGCTGACAAATTACTAAGTTACTTGGCATTACAAGTAATTTTGGGCAAAAATGTCAGCAAAAATTAAAAATATATATATAATAAATGGAAGCAAGCAAATGCAGAGAACACAATGGTGCTTGAGAAAATGTCAGGTCAGTCCTTTTTTCCCACAGAGAAGACAATCAGCTTCTGACAGCCCATGGTTCATGTCATAAAGAAGATAAGTGCACATCTTGCCCATCCTCTCATACCTTTAAACTTGGAGCTTTCTTGGCTCCTCCTAAGCAATTTTGCTACAAAACTGTCACCTCTGATATTTAAAAAAAATTAGAAAATGAGGAATCTTTGTATTTCAGTCACAGAAAAAGACCAAATGGGCAACCTTTAAGCTAAGACTGCAGATAGAGGTCGAAAGGTGCACACATAGAGTCCATTTGTGCACCAAGGCCTAATGGTACCCTTGGACGCTGGTCACCAGATACGGCCAAATAAGTGTGCCGGACACCGCAACAGTTCAGGCTGTTAGTAAGAGATTAGTAAAGGTAATTCACTGCATCCTCAGATGAATCACAGGATGTGCTAATGGAACATCCATGAGGGGATGAAGAAAAGCTGGGGAAAGTGGCTGGGAGTGTGGTTGGGGGTGGGTTGTTTAGAGCCATGTTAAGTGGACTGTGGAGGTCCTTCGAGGGACCCCTCTGAGGGTTCTCTATCTGACAGGGCTGTCACACCCTCACCCAGTGTCTATCTGTATATTGTACTTCTGGACTTGGTCAAAGTTTTGAAAAGAAATACTGATCTATGAAGCTATGTCATCAAAACATCTGAAAAATTTTGGTAAGTCTGTGGAAGCATTTGAGGGAACACATCAGAAATGGTATTAGAAGCATTTTGGTTACTTTTTGGTATGAGAATCAAATTACAACACACATCTATTACCCTTGAATTTCATTCAAATTTTTGTCCCATCTTTCCCTTGTTAGCTCAATTCAAAATTAAATGTTTTTGTAGAGTGGGAATATTAACCCATTTCACTTCACAGTGTGGCCATGTGGTGTGCAAGGTGGCAGAGGACAATGAAGAACTGCAACAGATGACAGTACAGCAGGTGTTAATGGAGGACGGTGATGGTGTGCAGCGAATGTGTGGTGATATGAAAGGTAATGGGAAAAGGTGCTGACATAGTTCTGTTCCAGGATGCTTCACACTCTGGGAAGTCATCCAAGTGGGGTTTGATTGCATGGAGAATCAGTAGGAGGGTGGTTGACGTTCAGCTGTCAGCCAGGAGCTTCAAAAAGAGGTGCTACTGAATTTTGTGCCAGAATATCTACAGAGCCAGGGCTCTCCTGAGATTATGCTTTTAGAGGAATGGAACCCGTACTAGAACAATCGTTGACTCTGTGAATTCATGCAGAACCCACAAAGATCCCAACGGTGAGACTTGCATACAACTCTTTCAGCAGCAGTGCCACATTCCAGTTTAGTGTGGCAGCTTCTAAGGTACTTGCTCATTCTGAGCAGCAGTTTGGTTTATACCAGGTCAGTCATTAGAATTCACTCACTGTGCGGAAGTCATTAAGCAACAATACAATTACATTTCTTCAAATTAATCAGAAACTCAAGGGGCTTATAGTTTGCAAACTTAATAGGTTTGCAGCAGAAACTGGAGTGAAACCACAGCCTTGCGTGTCTGACATGGCTGATCAGGTGTGGTGCTGCGTGCAGATGAGGAGGTTCGGAAACCATCTACTCAAAGGTGAGGTGAAGAGAACCAGATAGCCCGCTTCTAAGACAACCAGGGTGTTCAGGTACAGCATCTTCAGCCTCATCCAGCAAGCAAGCTCCTAGCAGCTGTGTTCCAGACAACACAGAATCATATTGATAATCTTTATCAGAAGGAAAGTGTCTTAAGAAGCAGCACTGGAGGTCATACAGCTGGACCTCAGCAACAGCGATAACTTTCATTCCACCTGATTTTGATTTGAAGTGCAAAGTCACTTTCCATCATATAAATCATCATACAAATCCGCTGCAGCTCTTTACCGACAATCGGGAGTGCGGCGGGATCACTAAGACGATGATGGACTTTTTGATATGGATATGGTTGACATGAATATTGAAGGCCACAGAAAGTGGATAAGTTTTGATGGTACCATCACACCATGCATCCTTAGAGCCACAAAAAGCCTCACCCTTTCAGCAAGCTGCACTTTCATAATATTTTAACCAGGCTTCACAGCAGCTGTGGATGTAAAATTTTGGGGGGGGATCATCAGCAATTTTCTGGGTTATTTAACTATAGACATGAAACCTCCTAAGGAAGCTGCAGTTACACTTACTGTGCTGCAGAGAGATTAAACACTTTTTCAGGTTTCAGGAAGTACTGGCACCTTTCACGTTCCAGAAACTCATGTCAAGGCAGCCAACTGAACTCTGTGATCCATCAGAAGGAATTTCTCCACATGTCTTTGTTCATGGAGGAAGATTAGAAGACAAATAACCCAGTGACTCTGAAGCAAATCTCAGTCTCAAAAACTCATACCAGAGCTCAGCTCATGGCGGCTCATAAATTATGCACACAAAATAACATGTAAACAAGACATCATCTCTCCCTGTCTTGGCTTCACACAGGTAGAGACAGATGAACATCTGCTGGAAGCTCTGCTCTTTGTGTCCAGCCAAGTTTGATCCTTCTGCTGCATTGCATACTCTTACATTATGCATTACTATTTTTCCTCCACACTTCCCAGCATGCAATTCAAAACATCAAGACGTGGGGTTTGAGGACATTGCTTCATGCTCTATATTTAAGAATCCATCTTCCACACATCCCCCAAAAATATAATAATAAATTTCGCAGTAAAAGAATAAAGGCAGAAGAGTGGCAAGGAGTAAACAAACAGTCCTAATTCTTAAAGTTAGGAAAAATTCAAAGGTAGCTCATTTTAAAAAGTAGTTCCTGTACAAGAGATCACCACTGGGAGGGAGCAGCTTCATTCTTTTGTCGCTTAACCCATTTTCACAGCCTTTGCTACTTCACCCGTAGCCCATGTGTTTAGAGATTTAATGGAAAAAAATTGGATTCTTCACAACCCCCCGGAGACAGGACAGCCCTGGTCCTCGAACCGTGGGGCCTTTGGGACTGCTGGGTTCCAGTCGGTGCGGACAGTGCCCAGCATGCAGATCAGCGGTGCTAAAAACTCCGCAGGGCGAGTGACATATAAGCATCGCCCACGGTTTTCACAGCAGAACTGATTAGCTACAGTTTTCATGGAGGGATTAAAGTTGTGAGAGAAGAGAACAAAAAGGAGAAATTGCTGAAAGTGAGTCTCCACCTGCGGGGGGCATCGGAGAATTAAGGCGGCTTTGCATTGCGCAGCAGTGTTGCATGTAGATGAGGCCACCAGCGGGAAACAAAGTCTACAGTGTGTGGGGGGTCCCTGTGAACATCCAAACATCTAAGTTTATTAGACCTGGGTGTAGACTTGATACTATGAAAGGAATAGATCCACCAGTATAGCTACAATTTTAAACAAAGCTAAAACTGCTTATGATGCTCTCTAAATTATTTGAAACACCTTTAACAAAAATTTAGATCCCCCCCCCCCTTTGAGCTACACTATAATCTACATTCATAAATATGTGGTTCACTTAACAGATGAACTTTCTGTCATTACAAAAGTGAACACTTGACCTGAAGGATACCTTGATATTTCTGATACAGTTATCTAAAATACACTGCCTGGCTGAAAAAAGTTACCACCTGCATTTAAGTTAGTGTTATGATGTGGGGTTGCTTCAGTTGGTCACGTCTAGGTCCAGCAACGTTATGTACCCAAAAAATGAGCTCAGCTGACTACCTGAATATACTGAATGAGCAGGTTTTTCCATCAATTAATTTTTTATTTCAAGATGACAATGCCAGGATTCATGGGACTCAAATTGTGAAAGAGTGCTTCAGGGAGCATGAGAGGGACATCATTTTCACACATGGATTGGCCACCACAGAGTCCAGACCTTAATCCCACTGAGAATCTTTGGGATCTTGTGCTGGAGAAGACTTTACGTATCGCTCCGACTCTCCCATCCATCATCAATACAAGATCTTGGTGACAAATGAATGCAACTCTGGACGGAAATAAATTTTGTGACATTGCATAAGATTATCGAAACGATGCCATGGCGAATGCATGCTGGAATCAAAGCTAAAGGCGCTCCAACGAAATATTAGCGCGTGTGAATTTTCTTTTGGCAAGGCAGTGTATATTGACCATATGTCATTATGCAGTCCCATGTTTACCTGGCTGCATTATAGTGACACCCATTTTTTGGTACAATAGTTCAGTTCTTCCTTAAGGCAGAAGGGAGGCTATTTAAAGAGATCACTTGCTTTTTTGCGTTTCACGTGAAGTATGGAAGTTGTTTGTAAATATTGTAAATGCTGTAGCATCCATTTCTGTTTTCCCCCTCACTTATTTTGGCCCTTCAATAAGCACATTTGGCCCTTAGAGTTGTTGCGACAATTAAAGGAAAACTTAAGAGGAAACAGGCTCACCCCACACTAGGATGTAAGCTGTGGACATCTCCAAGGTGACATAGTTTGTACACTAAGCACCCTACAAAGACTTAACCATTTGTACTGGTGGATGAATTTTACTGCATCAGTTTAGGATAAGTACCTCTACCCATGGTAGTACAGCAAGAGTAGGAAACCTAGATCCTTTCACTGCAGGGTGGCAGCTCTACCCACTATGCCACACAGGGTTCCATCCCTCTCTGTGTACGAGGCGGCACTAAATCCTTTGCTGAGTGAAAATTGATTTTTATTTTGGATAAAAGGCAAAAGCCGCAGGGGGTAAACACTGAAATGTGAGCGCAGGTTGTTAAAACTCTCCTCAAAAGACCTGGTGCTCAGGGTGGGTGTGAAAGAATTGGTGAAACCGTCCCTGATGCCAGTTCATTCGTTCCTGGTCCTACCAAGGGAATTAAATGTCGAGTTGGAGGAAAATCACAGCCCCATTGTCCAGAATGACATGAGAGGCAAAAGCTATGCGGGTTGTGGGAGTGGAAATTATCATGCGATGATAGTTTATTTACTGCCAGTCTGGGTTCTTAACTCTGCAGTACACGCCAGTGCTAAATGAATAAATAAATGTAAAACACAAGCAAAGTTCAATAAGGAATGTGAAAAATATTTTCCATATTTAACAAAGCACTAAAATGGGAATTGTACATCTGTTTGTCAGCCTGATATCAGCAAATGGGCAGATAATTCCTTTGACAAGAAACATTTACAGAGTTTGCAGAAACCCTTTTGATCCATTTCAAACAGGATTAGCTGCTCCTGAGCATCTGATGAGGATTCAAATGGCACCTCGCAAGGATCCAGAACACGAGATGACCTTGAGTAAGAGTTTGTGCAGTTACATCACAAAGGAGGGCAGATTGTCATGCACTTACATTTCAAAAACACAGACACGGTGTCTCATCGGAGACTCTTGAGAACATTTTTACATCAAGCAGTCTTTCTCAGAGTTTGCGTGATGGTCCCGTGGCATCCAGTGTGCTCATGTTATAAATATATTGACACCAGAATTTTAGAGGACCAAAGGGACATGATAAATTGGATTGGAAAGTGCGATGTTTGAATTCCACATCCTGCGCGCAGTATTTGTCAGCATCGGGCTACTTTCAGTTCACTTTGTTATCTATAGAATCAAGAAAAGTTTAACACTTGAAATCTCCCTCAAGTTATTTGCCTGGTAGGTTCAGTAAAAGGCTCAGATACCACAATAATAAAAAGAAATAAACTGTAAGACTCACTGTAACGTTGTACTAACTTCAAGCAGTAAAATTGAAACTAATGAGCAAGAAGAAAAATGTCCATTCCATAAATTTCTGTTTAATGCATTATGGGCTGATTTATGCGATAAATTTGTATGACAGGTGATGTAGTGCTTAGAGTTGAAACCTTTGTACCCAGCAAGCTTGGGCAATGTACAGCAATGTACTTACAGTAAAATTATACAGTAAAAATTACCCTGCCGTCTAAATATGTAAATCATTGTAAGCAGCTTAACATTTTATGTTGCTCTGGAGAAAAAGACGAGCTAAATGAATGAGTGTAAAATGTAAATAGCTCTCGGTTTGGTGACTGACTGCACGGTGCAGGACCAGGCTGCAGAACCCATCGCTGCTCTTATCTGTTCCCTGACATTTTGTCTGATGGCAGGAAGCCGCTTGGTTTCTGTCGGGGGGATAATCTGTCCAGTCAGGCGGAGCGCGAAACAGGCAGGGTTTTTTTTATCTACAGCTTGCGTGCAGACCAGCAAATGAAGGACGTGGGCTTCAGGCCTCCAGTTTATCTACCATCCTTCTTTTTTCACTGACACAACCAAAACCCTGCTGGTCTCTCCTGACCAACCCTTCCACATTTCCCAAAGCAATTTATTTTGTACATGCTGACCTATACTAGGTTTTTTCAGCTATTGCTGAAAATTTTAAGCCAACTTGGGCTTCACATTGTGCATTTTCTATAAAAAGAATGGAGGGTTTTCAACAAGCATGGAACACAACCTATGACCAGCATGTGCTAGTGGACAGCATGTCTACCCATAGCCTGAACTTAGTTTTGAGACAACTAACTGGGAACTGTGCTACTTTGTGATAGACTGGTATCGGGTACAGGGTGTGCCTCACTCCCTATGCTCCAGACCACCGTGGCCCTCCAAATGTTTCTCAATACTAGCTGAATATCACTGAGATTTGAAAAATTCCCTCTACCTAAGATGGTTTTCAGAGGTGTCCCAGCATGAAGACAATTTCAGACTTCTTCTGCACAGCAGGTAAGGACATCTTAACATCAGATGATCAAGTCCATTCAGAGCTGAAATGTATATTAAAGAGTGATGACACTGATGCTTTTTAACTCCGGTGATGCTGTGATTTTCATAGCATGTTTTTCAAATGAAGCGACATAGCAAATCATTTTTGGAACCTTACCATTGCATTTCCCTCTGCCTCACCAGAGACCTGCATCTCAGCTTAACTGGGAAATCTAAATAACCCAAACATGTGCATGCACATGTATTACCATAGGTCTGTTGTATTACAGGTGATTTACTATAGTGAGTTTAGTGCAGTGTGTATAAACCACCTTAGATAAAAGTGTCATCTAAATACGAATCATTATAGCTCCTTTGGCGGAAACTGTCTGCTAAATGAGGAACTGTAGATGCTGCATCTGTTCCTGTACACCTGCACATTTACCTCCTACAGGAATCTTTCCCAAAAGCAATACAATGGACTGGATGTTTCTAACTGACCTTGGAAAATAGAGTTTGTCTAGGTAGTTATGCACATTTTGAAAAGGTACAAAATTACCTTTGGCAGATGCTTCTTTCCTGGGCTTTACACAGTTTCTAACAGACTGAAAACAGAGCTCTGCCGAATCCGACTGCAGTGTTTTGATAACATTTTACAAACAAATACACAGCTGGGGCATCTATGGGGCATTCAGTAATGCACTGCTGCCTACAGAATAAATCCCTTTGTTGATGTACAATGTTCCCATAATGTAGATAAGCTGGACACAGAATGCTAATAAAACAGAAAAAGAGGAAAACACATCAGCAAATAATTCGTTTTTGAGTCTGTAAACCAGGATCTGAGAGAAAATCAGTGTGTAAGAATGGTGTGACATCCGTCCCAGGTGTGTATCCTGTCTGGGTGGATCACACAACAAACCTTGTGCTCAGTGTTGGGTTGACTGATTCATACCGTACCACGTGACAAATTTGTGACAGGTGAAAGCAAAGCATTCTGGGTAATTTGGATACAAACATCAATTTCACTGGGTAATGAGGTTGCGGGGATTTAAACTAATGGTTGCATCAGGCCTCAACAGACACTGCTACTGTCAGCTGTAGCAAAATATGGCAACAGAAGAACGGAACCCTGGAACCTGACCTTTCACGGTCTGTGCTAGGTGGTGTCGCACACCATCATGAAACGCTATCCACTGCCAAAGCCCTGCCCCTTCTCATTGATCCACCCCATCCTGCAACACAGCCCCACTCTTCTCTCATTGCTCTGATCCAGCAGCAGGGAAAACCTGCAGCTTTGATAGGCTGTGTGATTTATAACTAACTATTTGTAATTCACCTGTATTTACTTGCTTCTTTTTCTTCCACTGTACTTGCGATACTTGTGTTAGTTTAATCTGTTGTGACTTTAAAGAGAAGCAGCCACTAAAAGAGTAAAGGAAAACTAGGTGCATGTATAAATCAGTATACATGTAAGAGGCTCCTAAATGTATTATTGTAAATATAGGTGTTACAGCTCCCCCACCTCCTTGGGTATGAAACATTGCACCAAAGAACTCTATAATCCTTGCTTCTGCTCACACCTCCTGGTTTTCACACGTATTTTTTAACCACAAGTTTCTCAGTCCTCTATTCGCTAAAGGGAAGAAAAGAATCGGCACCTTTACAATGTCACCCAAGGAGAGGTTATTCCTGCTTTGAAAGACCAGATGAAATGAGAACATCTGTTCTTGTAATTTAACTGTCCATCTGGGCTTTTTAACAGGTCTATTTCAAAGTAACATCTGACAGTCCAGACCTTTCATTTTCTCAAATGCAGAGCTAAAGTGAAGATGTGACTTCAAACTACCTGCAGCAGTTGGCCTCTCATTTCTGAAAATACAGCGATCTGGGATTTTGCTGGCAGATGAAACATCATTCCTGTTTATTAAAACAGCAGTTGATGTCCGTAGCAGATCAAGCCGAAATTCCATCTGTCCCACACATCCATTTGTAAGATCGGCACCTGCATTGTGCCACATGTCCACCTATCCTCCACTTGGAACATGAACTTCCTGAAGAGCACTGTTCATCTGCCCATGATGTTGTTGTTTGGTTGGAGGTCTTATGAATGTGTAGCCCCGGATCAGTAACGGTTTTGACCAGAAGGATCACCATGGGGCACACATAATAACAATGCAGTTCCAATATTAGAGCACCTATACTTACCCTCTGTAGCTACTAGGATGTCTCCCAGCTACGACAAACACCAAGAAGGTGATTGTTACACCTCAAGCCCTGGTCTGTTAATGATGCCAAAGACGTGTTCAGGTATAACCTGATTTTTAGCGAGCCTTTGCAAGTGGTTGCCTTATTGATACCATCAACCTTCTGTCAGATTAGCACAGGCCTTGACCAGGAGGAGAGGCAAGTGTGCGGCTGTGATGCAGGTGGGAAGTGAAAATGAACCGTTGAGCTCAGCAGCTTTACGCTCTCAGGAACAAAGGCCAAGAAGTGAATGCTGTCAGAGTGTAATTTTCTGCTCCCTTGATTACAAAACCAGCAAAATAGTTCAAAAACAGCAGACATGCTTATGGGTTGCATTGCCAAGTCAGCCGACCACAGGGACGCAGACGGACACGACTCCGGTATCTTGGTCAGCAGACCTTCTGCTTGTGTAGCATTTTACCACCGTTCTAACTTCCAGGCTGACTCCTTCCTCAGGAGCAGTCCTGATGTGTCAAATGTTCTCAGGCTTGAGACTCATTCATATACATTGTCCAAGGTAGGCTGTAAGAACAGGGTGTCTTCATCCCAACCTAAGAGAGGTGTTCACATAAAATAAGCAAAATGGCAGGATGACAAATACCAATTACAGAAAAACCACAAACAGTACAAATCCCCCAAAGCCCCCTCTTTTCACTACCCAGTAAATCCAGTACTGGATGTGAATAAAGCAACAATAAAGTAGTGTTGTGGTCTATTCCAGCTTGACTTGCTGAACTTAAGAACTGGATCACCACTGAGTCACTAATTCATCCGCTGGTTGATTTAGCTCAATGACTGATCTTTCACAGCCTTCAAGGATCAAAAGCATATCTTTGGTTATCATTTTGTTGCATCTCTAAAACACTTGACATTTTCTTCAGATTTTCTCAGATGTGCCATTTCTTCTAGTAGACCATGCAACAGATCATGTCCACTAGGTGCAGCTAAATGTCTACATGTCTGTGAAAGCCCTTCAGCCTTCGTGTAGCAGACTTCATAAAAGCTGTATTGGGAAGTTAGATGCCAGGGGGTGCTTGCTGGTGAGAAAGAAATCAACCTTCAGACACACAAGGCAGATGGAGCCTCATAAAATTTAAAGCTGCCGGGCCTTTGCCTGTCTGAGTAAATTGGGAGAGGAGATGGAGTGTTAAACAGATCTGGATGGGTTCCCATCTCCCTGACACACTGTTACCTGGGACAGGCCAGGTCCACACATCATGACTCTTGTGCTGTCCGGCTTCTTGAGCCCAGTGTGCGAGTCCAGCTGATCACTGCTGTTGTTTTTTTCCATAGCTTCTCAGACTTAGAGATAGGTGCTGTGGAGGAACGGCAAAGCTACCAAAAATGAACATTGATTCTTCATAGGTATGTTCTAACAAATCATCTACACCAACTCTTCAGACCTGTCCACCTCCATGCTTTTACTATCCATAATCCCTTCGGGCAGTATGCACAGTGTTTCCATTTCGTAGACTCAGGACACCAAAAGAACAACCAATTTCATGCTAGTCTTCACTTTTCACACCACAGCATCATGGGGACAAAACAGAAAATGGAGGAACACCAACTGGAAGCAACTCTTCCTCTTTAGATGTCATTATTTCTGAATCTGCAAGCAGGTGATACCATGTGATAGGCCCCCAATAAGTCCTGTGTGGGTGAAATCACTAGCAGTGTGGTGGTGGAATGGAGATAACTTAATCTGGGATGTCAGCAGAACTGCTGTCTCTACATACTGTGAACTGAACACCACCCCATAGGACAAATGTGGTTTTAGGGTCATAAATCTGTATGACATGTCCAGGATACTGGACTGAGGGCAGCAACTAGAAGGGATTGTATGAGACCAAGAAAGAGAGCAGGGGTTAGTGGGTCACATCAGTGCATAGGGAATGGCACTTGCACCACAATCCCCACTGGGTGGTAAGCATTTGTGACAGAGCAGGGAGCAGAGTCATCCTTCTGTCCCTCAATGAGGAGAGTTGGCTAAACACTGGCAAGCTCCACTGAGAAATCATGCTGAAGCTCTACAGGAGAAACCCCGCCCTATATTAAACATCAGTGGTGATACAGCAGAATGAAACAGATGTGGGTCCACCAAGGCCAACTGCCCAGACAGTTGAAGGTGAAGAATCCCTGCTCTGCACCATATTGTAGGACCTTCATCTGATCAGGCATCTTCATCACCAGGGAAATCTTGTAGGTGCAAAGAGCGCATAAGATGTAACCACAAGAACCCACCTAAGAAAATCAAAGCCACGGAAACCAAGAACCAGCGCATTTCAACACTTGAGCTGAACTTGTAGGTCACTGAGAACTGATCTCATGTCCCTTGACATCAAGCACTGGGTAATGTCACTCTTAGAGTCATTTCCATGTCCGGCTTTAATTATATTCTTCATACTTCCTACAAGAGCTCCCCAGTCCTCTCTTATATCATCTCCTCCTCTGCTTTCTGGGCTTCAGACACTGCCCACCAAAGGGATCACAGGGGGAGACTGGGGACCTGAGGCACCTCCTCCTGGCTGACGGGGATAACACCATCCCCAGAAGCTCAACTAAAAATAGCTGTCTCTTTACTGAGAGTAAACATAACCAAACACTTGCTGGTGTCTTTAAAGTCATCCTCACCCCACAATCATTTACAGACCTCCCTAAGTGCTCTTACTTTGGCAGATAAGCAGAGAACATCACTTCAGCATTGCACTCCACCACTTTCAAACTTCACTGGCTGCTGAGCTTCTGCAGTCATGCATTTTGAGAAGCTCAGCCTAGAGATGATGAGTGGCCTTCCAGTCGTGGCTCCGGTACAGGATTCGAGAGCAGGGTCCTAATGAGTGGTTTTAGTTGAGAATGAAGGGCCAAGCTGATTACAGGCCCTTCTGGTACTCCTGGAACTGCAGCTGCTCCAGATCCATGCAGTGTGATGCAGAGGAGGAGCTGGAAACCTGGAACAGCTGCTAGCTGGACTGCAGTAAGATCTGAGGCTGAGAGCATCATCTCTCAGTGGGTTTCAGTTCATTGCTGGGAGAGTTTCTCTGGGGCTGAAAATACCAAAAAGCACAAGTTTTGGAGTTCAACAAGGTCAGGGGTCAGATCTGCCGGGAGCTGTTAAGCCAGAGCTGATGCTGGTTCACCTAAATGTGGGTTTACAACAGTACAGAGGGACAGGTGTGCTTATCATTTTAACACAGTACGGTGAGACTGGACTCCAAAGCAATCTCAGACTGAACCGTCCATAATAAACAGATACAGAGGAAGGATGCATGCCATTGATCCACGGTATTGATCCTGACGTACAACTGGGAGCTTAGTAGTGGTGGAGAACACCTGGGTGACTGTCACCAGGCATGCAATTTGCCAGACTCCAAAGTTTGCTTTATGGTCCCCTGAGGTATGTAGGCTGTTAGCTGGCAGCAGTGAGGGATTTAACCCCTCAATCTGATGTTGGCCTGCTATGAAAAATGGACTGACAGCAAATTCCAGAAGGACATAAAGTTTAATGTGGTCTGGTGTTAGTGTGCAGGAAACAGAAGTTCACTTTCCAGCTTGATATTTTAGCGCTGTTCAGATGGGTTCAGACCCCCTCAGCAGAGTTGAGAATGGAGCCCTCAGGGAATATTCGGGAAAAAATGGTTCATTTAACTTAACTCTATGTGAACTTTTATTGTTTGGGGGCACAAGTGAGACCAGCTTAAGCCTGTGACGGAGGGTCTAGTGGCCAAGTCGGTGTCACTGTGGACAGCCACTGAGGGACGCTAGAGAGGAGAGCTGTATGGCGGCATTGCAGGTAAGGCTGGTACCTCACAGAGCCTGAACTGCGAGTTTGGGTGTAGGTTAGAACCCAGGTCAAGGTGTGGGCAGTTTTCAGATCCTCCCCCTGTTTGGACCATAGCTGTAGTGCTGGGAAAACCATATAAGGGGCCAGCAAGTAGTTATACACTGAGAGCGGAAGTTATGGAAAAAGCATTTTATTCATTTTAGCCCAAATCAATCCAGCTGAGAAAATATCAAATTCATTTTTAAAATGGCACCATTTGGAAATATAAAAGATCACTGGGGTGATTTTACTGGAAACCCTGTTACGTGCTGCTCAAATTGAACTCCAGCAGGATGTCCCATGTCCCACAGGTACACACACACTTAATATTCATGAGGTCTCAGTTCAGAACCAAGTGAGACACATAACCCGTCTCTGGTTGCAAAAGAGCCCCCCACAGCATTGCGGTTAAGGATCCAAGTGTCACCGTTTCGGTTATTGCCTCCGGTAACACTGTAGGGCCGTCAAGTTTCCCCTTGCCATACTGATTTACTCTCCACTGCACCCAACTACTGGACTGGCAAAAAACGGAACTGTGTCAAATTTTGTCAATTATAATGAAGGGAGCAAAAAAAGGAAGTTTTCTCCTGAATCTGAGTTATTCATTTAGCTGATAATTTTCTCAGAAGTGGCTTACAGTGCAGCTTTTGCATAATAAAAACAAAGATTTCTGTTTGTATGTAAGGTAATTTTCTCTATATCAAGTCAGGGTAAGCGCCTCGATCAAGAGAATTACGGCAGGAGATGGGATTCATACCCGGCTCCTTCAAACACAAGACTGCAGCTCTTCCCACTTCGCTGCCTGCTGCCCAGGTGTCTCCACCTCACTTTTCTCGGGAGTAAATCTGCTCCATTCAAAGGATTAATGGAGATATTGGAAGATTTTCACAGCCATTCAAAGATTAGTTGTAAATTGGTTGCAGAAGGACTTTTGAACTTTTTAAGAACAGCTCAGAAACGGTTTTTTTTTCTAATTTCTGTTCATTTCCATGCACGTTAGTGTAAAAGAGAACACAGTCATGCCGTAAAAGAAAGACAGAAATAAAAAGGCTGCATATAGAAATAAAATGATAATTAAATCTGACTGATTAGCAAGCTGATTATTTCATTGTGTTGTTTAAAACTATTTAAGTAAACTGCCTTCACTTGAAAGCGCATCACTGAAAAAGAAAGCAGCGCAGGGGAGTTGACGTGAGGATGGTTTCCAGGCCCCGCCTCTCCACTGCCAATCAAACTGCTCTGGACCAATCAGATCTTGCTGGGGTAGAGCTCTTATACCAACACACACATACACACACACACACTCACACACACACACACACACACACACACACACACACAGTGCCCCTGCAGCACAGTGGAGGAAGAGAGGGAGAGAGACCATGAGAGGAGGAACAGAAACACCTGGAAAAGGAAGAACAGAGACACTTGGAAAGGAGGAATAGAGACACCTGGAGAGGAGTAGTATAGATACGTGGATATGCACTCTCCCCAGACTCCAGGTTGGACACAGGAGAAACACAGTGCCTCTTTCCCAAAGTGAGCTTGCTGAGCCAGTGTTGATATGCTCCTAGATTTCAGCCTGGTGCTGTCGAGGGCACCCGGGTTCTCCATCGCCGCACTAAGGATGGGTGAGATGGTCAATCACAGCACTACAAGGTCCTCAAACCACTCTCTCCTGGACCAGGACAGATTCAGCAGCCTGGAGGATATCGACGTGACTGCTGACGGCAGCCCCGTGCTCAGGATCCTCATCTCCAGCGTGTACTCAGTGGTCTGCGCCATTGGCTTGGTGGGCAACTTACTCGTCTTCTTCTTGATGAAGGTGAGGCAGGAGAGGAAGAAATCTACTGTCAACTTTTTCATTGTGAACCTGGCCGTGACGGACTTCCAATTTGTGCTCACGCTGCCCTTCTGGGCAGTGGACACGGCTCTGGACTTCAGCTGGCCCTTTGGAGATGCCATGTGCAGGATCGTCCTGTCTGTAACGGTGATGAACATGTACGCCAGCGTGTTCTTCCTCACAGCCATGAGTGCGACACGTTACTGGTCTGTGGCATCGGGCCTCAGGAAGCGGACACCACGTGTTTCCTGCTCGGTGCGCTGGGTGAGCGTCCTGCTGTGGGTCGGCGCAACTGTGGCAACGGCACCCACAGCCGTCTTCTCCACTGTAACCAATGTGGCCGGAGAGAAGCTCTGCCTCCTCAAGTTCCCCGACGGGCAACACTGGCTGGCTCTGTACCACCTGCAAAAGATCCTGGTGGCATTTGTCGTGCCCATGTTCATTGTGTCAGTCTGCTACCTGCTCCTCCTGCGCTTCATCAGCCGCCGTGTCATGAACAACAACCGGCCAAAGAGGACCTCCAGGGTGACCAGGTCCGTCACCATTCTGGTCCTCTCTTTCTTCCTCTGCTGGATGCCCAACCATGCCATCACCTTCTGGGGCGTACTGGTGAAGTTCAATGTGATCTACTGGGATAAAACGTACTACATGGTTCACACATATGTGTTCCCTGTGACCGTGTGCTTGGCGCACACCAACAGCTGCCTGAACCCTGTGCTCTACTGTCTCATGCGAAGAGAGTTCAGGAAGATGCTCAAGGAGCTTTTCTGGAGGATATCTTCACCAGCGACGTCTCACAGCTGCCAGATTCGCCCCTTTTCTGGGACCCTGAGAGCGGAGCATGACGAAACACATACCGTTATTCCTCTGGATGTGCTCGGCGCTGACCGCTGTGGACCATCCCCTCGCATCCTTCGGACTTCTCCCAGCCGCTGTGGACCATCGTCTCGCATCCCCTCCCCACCTCCTCCCAGCTGCAGTTGAGGTGAACTGACCCTTGACCTTTAATCTCGAACCTTTGACCACAATGACCCGGACCACAACTGAAGGTTTTTGTTTCCTGAAAAAATTCATGTTTAAAATGTGAACATACGAATTTTGTGCCAAATTTTCTGCTGCTTCTTTCTTTTGTCTGCAGTTCAGACTGAATCGGTCTTTCTGCACGAATACTGTATGTAAGTAGCCAGAAGGTAAATAACTCATATAATAAGTATTCATATAAGCAGTGCTCCATTTTCATCTGTTTTAAATATATTCCTGCTTCAGAATCCATACTCAAACCAAGCCGATTAATCTAAATGTCAATTTATTTGCACTCACTGTATAGCCGGGACTCTGGCCAGCATCCCGCGTTCTGTAACAATAGTCTGATTGTGATATCACGTCTTTATCTCATTATATTCCGACCTTTTCTGCTCAGCTTTCCATTTGCTTGAACAAACACCTCATTGTCAGTCCGCTTTGTCCACAAGATGAAATAACTAAACATTTGCGTGCATCACAGTTTCCTACAAAAGCCAACATTACAAATTTACAGGTATGCAACACTATAAAACAAAAGCAAAAACAAAAAGCCGCCTGCAATATAAATCACAGTGGGAGCTCCTTTTGCTTTGATATTACACCCTCTCGGCAATATATTTATATTAAATATTGAAATATAAGACAAAGTTATTGATAACTTGTGTAATGCACTTGTCTACTCTAAGTTGAAATATTCTTTATATTTATGGCAAAGGCATAAATATAAATGTAAATGTAAATAAATGTGAACTTTTGTAAATTAAATCAATTATTGTAAAAGCACATATACATATTACCATGAAATATTGTGTAAAACTTAAACAGTTTATACAGTTTTGCTTAAATGAATCAAATGCCAATGCATATTGTTGTAAATGTTTATTGTAACAGGATTATGAATGTAGTTCAGTAAAGAGCATCTTCTCCACTCCTGATATTACATTTTTAATTTGGATGTATTTCAGTTACAGAAGGACTTGGTCAGGTGCTTTAGGTGGACATTTTACAGCGAGTGTCCAAGTAACTCACGCACTCGGTCAGGCGTCCAGTAATTTATGTACCTGGCCAGGTGTCTAGTGATTCATGAATTCAGCCAGGTCTCTAGCGGTTAACATATCTGGTCAGGTCTGCAGCGACTAATGTACCAGGCCAGGTGTCCACTGATGAACATCCCTGATCAGGTGTGAAGTGATTCATTTACCTGGCCAGATGGGTAGTAACAAAAATCTTCACGCATTTCCTTGAGACGCACTCAACTCACTTGTGTCTGTGGTGTTGTTACCTTATTTTGTTAGGGGCTCTGGGGTAACCGAAAGAAAATAAAAATAAGAAATGAAATGAAATAGAAATGAAAGCTGGCAAAACTGATTTTTGTGTTTGTTTACAGCATCTTAAAGCGGATTTCAGAGAGTCTGCAGAGTAAACACGAAAGGATTCAATACTGAGGTTCCGTAGTGATTCAAGTGGCACAAAATGATGAGATGAGCCCCCCCCCCAGTGACACCAGTCCATGTACAGGAGCTTCTTAACACTGGAATATCTATTTGACCAGGACCAGGGTTAAAACTTCTAAAGGAGGTGATGTCAGGTTTTTAGATTTAAAGAGGAAGGAGAACCTAAACAGCAATGATGTGGTTGAATTTCTACATCTACCGTAATCAATTATAAAACCCTTTCAGTTAACAGGCAATATCACATTGAAAGTAAATTCATTTGGGTTTTGAGTAAACTTGGGCAAACACCGTTTTCCTCCTGGTACGGACTGGCATCCCATCTAGCGTGTATCCTTCTTTGCTGCAGCACCCAGTGATTCCAAGAAAGGCTCCAGACCATGGTGACCCTCACCAAGATGTGCACCTACTGAAAGTGAGTGAGTGAGCAGGTGCTAAAACTATTTTTTTTTTCCCACAAAATAAATGTTTCCTCAATTTTGAGACCCCAAGTTCAGCTGTGACACACCACAAGATGGCAGTATGTACTTAGTACAGTACTAAAAAGAAACATTGTGCTCAACCAAATTGTAGGTTATCTCCAGTCTGAAGTTCTCTTAATTTTTTTCTTTTGCCCTGCTGCTTTTCTCTATATTTGTTCTTTCAGAATTATATTAACAATTTCTTTTCCTGTTCCGGGTTTGTCGAAGGTTTCACACGACAGTTTATTGCTTTATTCTTGAAAAGGGTGTAACCTTCACAAGTGCACTTTGTTCTGTCTGAGTCCTTGTGTCATCACTTGTGACCCTGATCCACTCTTCACAACAATTACGATATGGTTCTTAAAACTGTGAATCCTTTATTCGGCTGATGCGTTTTATTTAGATATACTGAGTAGTTCAGCAGTCCAGCTGTACTACTTTGACATTTTATCAGGTGAATTTAGGAGATTTTATTGAGATGATACATAGGAAATTAACAAACAAGTAGTAAAGTTTCTCAGTGCATCGTGTTGAGAACTGGAGTCGTGGGGGACAGATCTGGGGCTCAGAGGCAGATCACAAGCTGGGCGTCTTAAGGTGGGAATGTGTAATGCTGATTGATCTTCCCACTGAGGACCAGGACATGACCAGCTTGCACTTGACAGGGTGCCAAGAGATAAACCTGCCCAAGCACCTTCCTCCTCAGTAGCCCACAGGGGGCAGGGTGACAATCCTGGTGAACTCCTCATAATGCACGTACCCGTCTGGACCCACGTTGGTTTCACGAAACAGCTCGTCCACTGTGGCAGGCGTGAGGAGACAGTATAGGCAAAGAGCTTGTTACAGCGATTCAAATAATGACAAAGTTCAATTTCCATGAAGAACACTACAGCTGTATTAGTACAAGATACTTAATTTAAATAATCTTGATAAAGTATCCAGTGGGAAAGCTCAAAAGGGTTCCAGGACCCAGCCCTGAAGTCAAACCAGAATGACTGACCATAGTCCAGCTGGACTCAGCCTGAAAATATTATGCGGAGCAGCATTGTGGGTCCACTACCCTCCACATGATGCGTGGGGCTTAGTTGCAATGGTTGTTGGACAGTGACAAGGCAGAACTAGTTGCCACCTTCCACCTGAAGGACCCAGATTCAGATCCCAACTCGTGCTGTAGTACCCGTGGAGTAGGAGGAACAGCTTTGGTCAGATGTACAAGAAGTTTCTTGAAGCCAGTTGTGGACCTATGCTGACCTCCACTGGGTTAGCATAGGTGGAAGGAGCACTATGAGGAGCTCACATACCTAGTAGGTGCTGCGTCCTTCAAGAAAGTAGCGCCATAATCTGATGGCACAACTGACCAGGAGAAACCCTTATGTCAGACTTTGGATATTATGAAGATATTATACCTACTATCTGACCTGGCAACACCTACATACGCTATCCAGGAGCAGGTAAAGACAGAAATATGTATGGTCTGCCAGCATTAATCTTTTGCCACCATGACCCTCACCACGATAAGTGGTTTGAAAATGCTTAAACGGACAAACCTTCTTTATTGGTCAGCTTCTCTCCAAGACCAGTGAGCTTGGCCCTCAGCTCAGAGGCTAGAATGTAACCCTTCTTCTGCTTGTCTGTCATGCGCATGGCCTCCAGGATCTCGTTCTTGGGATCTTCTTGCTGCATCTGTCTATGCATCATAATCAGGAAAGTGGAGAAGTCCAGCTCTCCATTCTTCCCTGCACCAGGAAGAGACTGCAGGTCAAAAGCTGGTACTTGCCTACTTAACAAGTGCAAAAATTAACATATTCACACAGCAAGTTCCTTGATATACAGAGCTGGAGATGTTTACCTATCTTTTGCACCAGCAAATGCCGGTCAATCTCGCCCTTGGTAGGACTGGCCCCCAAACAGCGCATGACAGTTATGAGGTCTTTCACCTCTATCTTCCCTTTCCGCTGCTTGTCATACAGCGAAAAACACTCCTTGTATTCTGAAAGGAGAAAAAACAAGGGTTAATGTTTTTTTATGCTCTTTATATAACCCTCAGAGAAATTTTAGAGATCTCATCTTTCTCCTCTCCTGTTTGTAACCCCCGGCCTTACTTCTTCATGCTCTGATTCACACAGTCTGTTGAAAGGGCCAACTGTCTGTCCATTTTGTGGCGGTAGGGGGTCATACTATGTCATTTGAGGCAGAGAAGCTGTACCACACCACTGCAGAGGGTGCCAGCCCACAGCCAGGGATCACCACCATGAGATTGGGATGTAGTTTGCAGGCATGTTAACCCCACAGGACTCACGATCGTGGTGGTGTAATAGTGTAGCTTTTTAGTAGCGAATGAGCTTTGTTTCAGTGCCACAAAGTAAACACTGTTGCTGACCAGGTGCATCTCTTCATGGTCAGACTAGCTCTTCTCAATCTCATGCAGTAGGATAATGTGCCATGTCACAAAGTCCACATCATCTCAAGATGGTTCCATAGACATGACAGTGTCTCTACTCCAGTGGCCTTCAATCCCCATCTCTAATGCCAGCAGAGCATTTCTGGGATGAGGTGGATGATAATGTTAGCAGAATGAATGTGCTGCACAAAAAAATCTTCAGAAACTGTATGAAGCTGTCAAGCCAGCATGGACCAAGAACCCTATGGAATGTGTCCAGCACCTTGTTGCAGAGCTCGTCCTGTTCTAGAAGCAAGAGGCTCCCACCCAGTGCGTGATAGATGCACCTAGTAAAGTGGCCAATGAGTGTTCATTCAGGGGGCGACAGTGTTGTCTCTACACACTCTAAAAATCTAAAACTGTAACACCTTCTGCAGAAACAGCCATGCGTTCCTCAGAATAACGCTATTGACTGTTCAGGTAGACTGACTCCTAGCGTAGGTTTTATTTAAACTAGACCTTTAAAAATGTTTGTGTTTGGTGTGTATGGAAGAGGGTGAGTGTGTGTGACCAGAGTGCTGAGCACAAAGAGAACCTTGAGTGGCAGCAACTCAGACACTGTTCACTGCACACTTTGTCCTCATGGGCTTCCTGGTCCAAACTTGTTTTGTACAGAGAAAACAACAGAGGCTATATTTAAAAAATGTGCATTAAACTAAATATAGGCTACATTTATATAAGGTGCACTGATCAAAATGTAGGCTAGATTCAAACAATGTACATTAAACTGAGTATGGGCTAGATATAAATAATGTACATAAAAATATAAACTATGTTATACAATGTATGTGAAAGAAAATATGGGTTACATTAAAACAATGTACATTAAAGGCAATATTGGCTACGTCTATATAATGTATACGTTAAAGTGAATACATGCCCCATGTACACAAAGTGTACATTAAAACTGAATGTGAATTATATTAATACACCGTTCGTATGAAATATGAAAAGGAGGAGAGCAGGACAAGTCGCTCGTCTCGAAGCGAGCCGAACCGAACCACCGGAGGATGAAGATGGAGAAAAATCTCCCACCCTCCCGGTCTGCGTTCTTACTGTTAGCGACAAACGTGAATTCTTACCGTTTATCTGGTCTTGGCTGAGAAACTTCGCCTGCAACGCAGCGGTAAGCACTCGGTAAACTTCGGGGCATCGTTCAAATGTATTATAATCTTTATACGTTATTTTTACAGAATTAAATACACTTTCTTCCTCTCACCATTTTGTTTGCGGTCACAAGTCTCCCGAAGTCGTCGCCTTCCGCAAACCCACCTGTAATACGACACGAGTGACACCGCACCTACAACCCCGCACCTGTAATACCCACCCGCAAAATCCCACCTGTAACGTCCTACCTGCCTTCGTTTCCGGAGCTCCAAAGTCCACACTAGAGATACTCGATACTTCGTTTCCATGGAAACGCACACGTGACACCGCCTGTCACCGTATCTACTATAGGCTGGCCGCTATAAAGTTAAGGAAAGACTGCAAGTTGTCATACAGGACAGACTGGAGGTTCGCTTTTTAAAAAATATGTTTGTCTATATAAGTTTTTTTCCACATTAAGTCTGGAAATGTATTAACAATTATTTTGTTCCATTTAAAGACCAAAGCCTATAGGTTCATATCTAAAACCCACCTTGTTGAGAGCCATTTCTCCCCTGATTATCTCTGTTTGTGGATTTTGGGCCAAATTCAAATCCCGTTGTCAGCAGGATGGAAAATAAACCTGTATTCATCTGACCAGGCAAGTTTTCTCCACTCCTCTCCACTCCTCAACAGTCCAGTTTTGATGCTCCTGTGCCCCCTAGAGATGCTCTTTCTTGTCCACTGTGGGCAGCATTAGCACCCAACTTGGTGTTTGGCTGTTGTAGCCCATTGAAGACAACAACCAGTAAGTGGTGATCTCTGAGATGACAATCTCCATACCAGTGTTGAATTCAGATGTTTGTGGCCCATCTAATTACTTATTCTCACTATTCTGCTCTGATCCCTCTGATCCACAAACTGTTTTTATCCACAGAACCTCAAATCACTGGTACTTTTTGCTTTTGCACCATTCTCACTAAACGCTTGAAACAGCTATGCGTGAAAAGCCCAAGACGACAGCCATTCAAGAGATGCTAGACCCGGTACAAAGTCACCAAGGTCCCTTCCCCATTTCAACCCTCAGTTCATTGTAGAAAAGGTGTTCTGCCTGATTTATACCCGACACTGCAGTCACGTGACGCACGACTTGTTGGAACAATTGTACCATTTAGGTGAAGGTGGGTGTATACCTAATAAATTCAGTGTATATGGGTCATATTTAAACTGCAGGTTCATATAATGCAAAGACTTGGATCATATAAAGAAAGCTGGTTTGTGTAAGAGAAAGAACTGCTGGATCCTATGAAGTATATATGATGAATATTAGCTCACATTCATTTGTCTTTACATTATGGCAAAAAAATACATTCAGTCTGATATGACAGAAAAAAATTAAAGCCCTACAGTGAAGCTGAATTTGTCTGATGTGCCAGTCTGTGATGAATGTGTGCATGTGAATGGTTAATAACCCAGAACGTCTGAAAGCCAAGTTCTGCTTAAAGGGGTCACAGCAGACAGGGGGGCTGGGGGTGATGTAAGTGCTGAAGAATTAGATTACAGCCTCAGACGCAGACACTTCACCCAACTGTGGGGACACATGCATGAAAGAACATTAAACAGATATCCACACAGACAGCTGCTGCCATGCGTGAAGTTCTTGTGCCCTATAAAGACTCCAGCATGGCATCCCAACACTCCTCGAAGCATCAGCAAGTTGGATGATACACCAAAAACTGTCTGCAAGTGTCAGTAGATACTGAACAGCATCCGGTGTGGGATGACAACACTACCTACATGTTAGCTTGTTCCTTGGCCTGGAGTGTTCCAATGAAGAAGATTGGGATCTGATATGGGCTGAAGTACTGCTGGTGGGATTCCATAACTTCTCCGAGCTGCCGTGGTCAGAAACAGACTTGTTGTCACTACCCAATCAAGAGTGCTGAGCTCATTCATGGTCTGGCTGTTGCTGATTCCACATATGAGGAGTCCAAAAGTGAAAGGCTATAGGTTCTCAATTTTGACTTGTCTGTGGTAGGATGAGCTCCCTTTCCCTCAGAGCTACTGAATCCTTCATTTTGGGTTTAAGCACAAGTGACCTGAGGGCAGTGGTGGGCTACCTGTCCTTATATAGTTCTTTAGTTTCCAGTCTTGTCAGCATCTAGAGGACCTAAAAGCAGCACTGATGATATCAGGTTTCAGGGTGCAAACAACCAGTGTACAACTCGATAACTAAGTGAGGGTGCAACAATGAGATTATGAGGCAACCAAAAATGAGCAAAGCCCTGCAACCATTGTGCTCAGAAACCCTGATCAAAGGTTTTTTAGTTCAGTCCCATTGTAAGCAGAGTTGAGACTTCTTTCTACTTGGGAGTTTCCTCTTTTTTCATCACTGTGACAAATTATCCCTTTGTCTGGCAAATATCTCTAGAACCAGTGTACTGTCAGTCCTACACCACCATGGATGACACCCACTGCAGCCCAGAGATAAGAGTCATACTGAGCTAAGGTGTCACCTTGCAGCATCCTGCTGATAAGGGCAACAGCTTGTCAGTCCAGCTGTCCAACCAGGTTACTTTAGCTCCTGTGCTGGTGTAGATCTACCCGATTGCATCTCTTCGTTCAGCAGCCACAGCAGTCAGCTTCGCTATCTTGATCACCCCGCACTGGTGCACAAGGCAGACAACCTTGAAACCAGCACTGGAAAGTGGCTGTAGTCACCGCAGCTCCTTCAGTGAAGAGAACTTCGGGCCTTTCAGGTGTTTCAGAATTTTATGTGCCTCCTGTCTGACATCCTTCCCTCAGCAGTAGAGTGACATGAATTTGTCTTGTGTGCAAGAGGTACGGAGTCAGACATGAAAGGGCTGCATTTGCTACACATAACTGCAGACATATAAGTAGACTCTGCAGATGACTGAGGTTTAAAACCAGGAAGGTACATTTAAATAACATTTGGAACTGATGCAATTGGAATCGTAGCTGGAAAGAAAAGTTTTCACCAGAGTTAAGGGTGTTTAATTATGAACTTAAAATTCTTAGGTCACATTTCACCAAGTACCTTCTAACAGTTACACCCAATTCCTCCAGTAAACATATGCAGCTGTAAACAAGTGCAAACTCTTGGTTGTTAAAGATAAAAGACATCATTTATTATCAGTTATTGGGCAGGCAAATATTTTTGCTGCTTTTATTATTGGTTGAATTTTCCCAGCTAAATGGAATGTATTTAGAAAACTAGACAAAAGAAATATGAGGCATCTCCATCTGCTTGTAGAGGATTGTTGCCAGAATCACTGAAGCAGACCTGGAAGGGGTCAATAACATCTCATCAACATGGGTCCGCGAGGCAGGGGGGGAGGTAACACTCCGGTACACTGAGAAGGTCAAACCATGCAAGCTTCCAGCATTAAAATGGATCAGATTTCACCCTCACTTGGTTGCCTGAAAAAATGTGGAATAAATGAGGAGGAAGTAACACTGAGTGGAGGACACTGGCATAGAGGTGGTCATCAGGATGAGTTTCTTGTATGTGTAGGAAGTGATCCTTGTGAGACCTAACCACATAGGAGTTGGGGTATGAAGAAAGGAAGTCAGCAGGGCTTTTGGGGCATTTCTTTGCATAAATACATCTGCCAGTGAGATTAGTAGGTGCACAGGTCCAGACCCAGTTGGGCATGACATCCCAGTTCTCCACAGAAGGGGAAGCTGGGTATGGGGATGGGATGCCACGGTGCAGAACTGTCCCGCATCCTTGATGGACCCCCGGAACACTGCCGCTCTTCTGGCCATTGGCTAGTGCTTATCTTTGATGTGCAGGGTGTAGAAGGACCAGGGTTCGGGGACGTAGATGACACCGGGGTATCGCTTGCGAAGGACAGGGTCATTCCACAGGCATGCCACCCAGGCGCTCACCAAGCCTAGGGCCAAGCCAAAGCTGTACAGCAAGAAGCGCCCGTTGCTGTCTAGAAAGAAGCCCTTGCGCCTCTGGTGCATCACAGTAGCCATCATGGCGAAGAAGGTGAATATGAAAAGGATGAAGATTTGTCCCTCAGTCACCAGATACCTGGACAGAAGAAAAAATGCGAACTCAGGGCTGGATCACAAAGAAAGTGGTGTAGGCCAGTGATGTTTCATTGCTTAAAGTCAGACATCTCTATCCTTTGCCTGTGGTAGCACAACGCCACCATCCCTCCTGTTCGGAAACAGTGGACAATGTAGTGTAGGTGCACCACGTGACCTCACTTCCTTTCCTCAAGCTAGGGATATAAATAACTGTGTTGTGCCAGGGAAACAGCGAAAGGCTGGTAAATTATGGATGCAGATCACACAGGATGACACAGAGGACCACTGGAACTGCGTACCCAGCTTGGGACAGGTAATCGTCCCCACTTGACAGACACTTAACGTGCCATCTAGGATTGCCATCTAGGTGAGTATCAACTGACGGCCGGGACGCTCCCCAGTGGGTCAAACTAACCAGTAGTAGAGAGCGCTGGGAGCCACCAGCATGGAGGCAGACAGGGGCATGTGGGCCTCCTCACGGATGTTGGTGAAGCAGCCCGTGAAGTAGACAAAGAGGATGAGGAAGAATGGCACGTACCTGGGGAGGAAGAGTTGGTCAGCAGAACCCCACACATTTCGGCCTTTTCTTCTCAAAACGACCCTGAATGCTCAGTCATTTGCACAGTCGCACTCTAACTGACGGATACAGAAGCAAGTCAATAGAGTATGGGATCAGTACAGCCTTTTGGCTTCCACTTTATTTAAAGAGCTTATTCTCAGAAAGGTAATTAAAACTTGCATCATTACATTTTTGCTGATGCTTTCTTTGAAAGCAGTCATTTACCTATTCATATAGCAGAATAATTATTACTGTATGCAGGGCACGCACCTTGACCAACTACAGCAGGAGGTGAGACTCCAAAGGCAGCAGCTCTAACCATTATGCCACCTGCAGCTCCTTTGTGCGGTTACAATGGCTAGTTTGAATATTAATAAGAACAACTGTGGTCCTTTATACTTCATAACTAATTTTACTGAGAATTACTTAGCAACAAAAACCCTCAAAAGAGAAGTTCTTATGATATTGCAAACAAAAGCACTTTGTGCGTTTGGAAGAAAACAAACAGCAACTGGCCGGGGCATCGACAGAGCAGTAACTGCAGGAGTTGCTTACAAAATTTCAGCCCTCTAAAAGCAACCAGTTTCTAGTGAATTCCATGTAAAAGCTTAAGTTACTGTGGATAACTGTGATGCTGGCCCTCGAGGATTCCTCACTAAGCCACTTACCACATGGAGTGGCCCAGGTTCTCATCATAATAGTAAAGGAGCTCAAAAGAATCAATCTGTGGAAAATAAGAAGATTGATCAGAACGAACAGTGAATCCACCACGTAGAGACCATGCAGTGAAGGAGCAGTAAATTGTGGGATGTCAATGGCATGTCCCCTCCCCACAGGTTTAATCTGCCAAAAATTTTAACCACAGAAACCTGGTTTCTTCTCATTTTAACACAACAGTACTATTAATTTCAGCATGAAAGACAATGAAGACCTCACCGTGATCACACTGTTAGCCATGACAGTTCCTTACATGAACAGATTTTATTACTTTTTTTATTATTATTTTACATAAATCTGTATACTTGGATATCCTTTCTAGCACAAAGCATTTCACTGTAAGTGGGTCTGAATGGAGACCCTGTTGCATTCATGAACATCCACTGCTGGACACACCAAAGGTGTGTAAGGTGGTGTTACCAGAGATGCTGGCTTGAGGTTCTTCATGATGGGGTTCTCCCGGACTGACAGGTGCAGCTGGTAGCCACTCAGCACGAGTCGATGGTTTACAGAGTCTCCCACCAGGTGGATGCTGGCCCCCATGACGAAGGTGATGATGCACACGTAGACAGCTGAACGAGGAAGTGTCTTAGGGCTGCGCTCGATGAGCTGGCCGCAGGAGAAGAGGTGTGAGCGAGAGTGCCCCGGAGGAGTAGTGCTAATAGGTGCTATTGAAATTAAGTTTTGCACAGAAATTGTCACATTAGTTCAGTTAAATGAGAGAATGTGTGTGAAATGTTTCTCCTCACCTTCAGAAGCAGGAAGGGTGTAATGACATTGTAGGCCATGTGGAAGTAATCACCAGCGCTGGGCTTGTTCAGAGGGAACCACTCGAGGGGCAGGACTACCTAGAAGACCCCCCCCCCATGGGTTCACCAACAGACAGCAAGGCACCGCATTTCAGACCAACAAGTTGGAAGCAGCATTGTCAGTTGGGAGAAAAAACAGGCCACAAACTCCAGAGAACCTTAACGATCAATGTCGGACCTGGCTGAAAACCACTTTGAAGTGGAGGAAGGACCCAGAGCATCATACATTAATGAAAATGCTCTTAGCTTCCATCACCTGTTTTATTCAGGGGGAATAGGTGAAATTTATTTATACTGCCTGCAAATCAGACCTTTTTTCTAACCTGTCAAGCTGTTTGTAATGTTCATATTGTGCTGCATTAACCAGCATCTCTGTAAAGCTGGGGACAAGTCACTTCTCAACCATTTCAATTAATGTCATAGGCAGCAGGTGGTGTAGTGGTTGGAACTGCTGCCCTTGGATTCAAAGGGCCCAGATTGTAGTTCAACTTCCTGCTATAGTACCCTTGAGCAGTGCTTGCCCTAAATTGCTACAGTAAATATTACCCTGCTGTATCAATGTGTAAATCGCTGTAAGTGGCTTAATGCATTGGCAAGTTAGAGAAAATCATCATGTGAATGGCACCCTACTGCTGCAGGTTAAACTTACCATCACAATGGGCCTTCCGAAGTCCAGGACCCAGTTCTGTAAGGTGAAGTAGAACCACAGGTCCAGGTGGAACCTCTGCTTCTTCATCAGGGACTCCGGCTCTCTGGACCCATGTCGGCTGCGGGCGACCAGAAAGCTCTCTTTATTACATAAAACACAAGAGTTAAATACATTCAAGAACACAAAAGACTGCGTGTGTGTCGGAAGCACTCATGGGCAACGTGTTGATGGAAACTCTTCACAACATCAACTTCCCCAAAAGCCTTGGTGCATGACTGAAAGCCCACAGCTCAGATAATCCCCCCCAGAACCCCGCAGCCACAATCACTCTCAGTCTAAAAATACAGGAAAGTTTGTCACTAAATCTGGGAACCAACTGCTTCAGAGCTTCACTACAGAAAGACCCTCTGCCTGTTTGGAAACATTGAACGGCGAAAAGGAAGCCGTGTCCTCCACTGCGACCAATTTTGTAGGAAATACTGAAATGATAGCACATATAACTCATCTTGCAACCTTAATGTACAAGAATATATTGCACATCTGGTGCTGATATTGAAACTTCTCACGTGTGTCAACCCTTGTGTGATCAGACCCCCCCACCACCACCACACACACACACACACACACACACACACACACACACACACACAGTACTTTTACTCCAAACTGTGTTTTAAACTCTACACACTTACACTTTCACTGTGTTCTACACAGTTACTCCGTTTAACTGTAACTAAAAGAAGCACACATGCCCAACCTGGCCTGGAAGACAGACGGCGGGGCAGCCGAGTTCTGCCGTTTCCGCATGGCGCCCTCCGCTCTGCCCTCCATCTATCGTTCTCCTTCAGGTCCGCTTCCTCTCCTCGGTCGCGGCGGCCGGCGTGCCCCGAGTCGCCTGTCCTGCTCTCTCTCAGGTCCGCAGCAGGAGCACGACGCCACTTCCTGCGGGGTTCTGAATCGCGCTTCTGTCACGGCACTAAAACGCGGTAGCAAGCTCACGATGACCGCGGCGACCACGACGACCGCAGTCGCTCGTGTGACTCATCGTTCCGCGCTGCTCCGGTGTGTAACCGATCGCATCCCCGGCATATCAGATACCGTCCTTCCCCGAAGTTTACTCACATCTCAAGAGTGGACAAACCACACCACAGCGCTATTTCCGCGGACTCTCCCCGAGCATCAGCTAAATTCGTCTGCTTCTGTACCTCTTTTTAAAATTAAGCATTTAAAGCGAGATCAATTCTGTGCGAGCCAGGTTTAACGTTTAATAAACCGCTCGTGTCCGTCCCGCTGCGCTGTTCCACTGGGCTCAGGTCGGATTAAACCATAAAATTATATTAATATTACTAGTTTCGTTGCCCTAATAATCAAACATATCCCTCAGTCACAAAAAAGATGTGTAGAGCCGAATCTACAACGCGCCGTGTCTAAAAAAAAGCCCCAAAATGTTCGGTGAGCCCTCATACTTTTTACATTGTTTATATTGTATTATAGCTTTAAAATCGCGCGCTTTAAATAAAGCAAAGCAACACTACTGAAGTGCTGCGCTCGTTTTAACTCAGATTGCAATATCTGAGAACTGTGATTACATTCTCCTTTATTTTTATACCCTTTCATTTCTACATAATTTAACAAACAAAGTGTAAAAATAATAATTAATCCACTTACATAAGTAATAAAAACGCCAGTTAACGACACCAGTCGGAACTCTTAACTTCCAGGCACTGTCGTCTGGACGGACTCATCAAACGGTGCACCACCGCCTGTTTCCTGTACGTCGTTTTTTAACGTCACTGAAAAGCGGAAGGTAACTTCTTCATAACTGAGGAACTAAATGTACCGCCTACCTCATCTTTAAGATTAAATATGGCTCATGTCAAAAAAAGAAATACTATTCTGTCGCTGTATAAGTTTTAGTATGATAATAGCATTGAATTGGTGGCACAGTTACACAACTCCTTCCACAGTCTAGTTGCCACCACCCAGTCCAAGTGAGTCACCAACTGGCAAGATTTGCTTTTCTCCAACCCTCAAAACAATAGCAGAACCGTTCGTGGTTTATTTCATCAGGACATTACTTACAAAGCTGATGTCATGTCGTGCTGGAATCCCTCAATGAGTAGCAGACTGGTGAGATGGAAGAAACTCTGGTTGTTGCCACAGAAGTAGCTTATTGTAAACAAGATCAAAGTGGTATCATTTATTCTGATTCATAGAATTTACCCCAAAAGTCAACAAGTTAGCCAACTAAAAATGGCTAGTTAAAAAAGTGCATTCTGTGAAGAGCATTTTCCACTTATTTTTGGCAGAGTTATAATACTTTCACAAATCCCTCTCATTGTGGGCAAAATGTGCTGTTTGGTTTCCTTGACTGTTGCAAGGAGGACTGCAAATGATTTTACTTAATGAAATGTTATTGACCAAATTTTATATTCATCAATGCAACTTGCTCATACAAAATCTGGCTTTATGGCTATCTCAGATTAAATGAAACAGTACGTCTGGGTACTCTTTAAGACTTCATTAATAGAATGGCATTTAAACTGTTACACTTTGAAAATTCAATATTTTCATAGAATAGAATAAACCTTTATTATCCCATGAATGAGAAATTTAGGTGTTACAGAGCTCTTATGACAAAGGGAATATAGGAGAAGAACAAGTAAGGTAGTAAGAAGGTCTAGTAATCGATAAACACAAAAAACCTATATACATAAATAAGTTAACCAGTTAGACAGTGTTGTGCATTCTAACAACTGCTGGTAAGAATGACCTGCGGTAGCGCTCCTTCCTACACTGTGGATGTAAGAGTCTGCTGCTGAACGAGCTACTCAGTGCTCGTACAGTCTCATGTAGGGGGTGGGAGGTGTTGTCCATGATTGATGTCAGCTTGGACAACATCCTCTCCTCCCCAGCCTGCTCGATGGACTTCAGTGAACAGCCCAGGACAGAGCTGGCCCTCTTGACCAGTCTGTTGAGTTTTCCCCTGTCATCTAAACCATAATCTATAGTTGTATTCTGCTAACCTTTTTTCCCCATCCATAGTCCAACATGTGTTTCAGCAAGATTGTTCACTCTAAAATTGCCTGTTTGTGAGTATGTAACTGAAGGAGTGTGTGTTCTGTCCAGGGTGGACCATCCGTACTCCTGCGACCTGTGCTTCCGGGATAGGCTGTGGACCACTGCTACCCTGAATTGAACAAGAGGTCAGTGTTGATGTATGGGTGGAAGAATGAAATACCGTGGTTGCCAATGATGTAAAGGAAAACAGACCAACTAGAGCCTCAGGAATTTGCAGTCCCTGTGAATCTTTCCCTTCTCTGCTGAAGTGAAAGTATGCTGGACTGCTGACCCTGTAACTGAATGTCTACCAGGAAACGACTATAAAGGAAATATCTGGAATAGCTGAGAAGCTAACGTAATTATTTTCACCTATTAGGGAAGCTGTTTGCTAAGTAGTTCACAACTCCTCTAAGTTCACATAATTACAGGCCTATGTGACAGTTATTTAGTATGAGGGTTTAACTATCCAGAACTGAAATAGCTGTCTGGTACAGTGTGTTAAATCCACCGCCACTGAAAAGTCACACACACATCACCACTTGCCATCCATTCCCGGGCCAATCGCACTGTTCAAATTGCCTTCCAGACTAACCTGTGCTGAGAAAATGTTCTCTTTAAATTTGAATACAAATTACCTTTAGTATTAATTTATATTGATTAATCCTTCTATTCACAGCTGACTGAATATATCAAGACTAATTCGTTAATATAAGACAATGTGTTTCAAAGGGTACATTGGAAAGTCTAAACTTCCCACACTGTTTATCATTACACGTATGCATCCCTAACATACGCTCAGTTTAATACAATGAAAAGATTATACAGATTCCTTAATGGCTTGGTGCTATGTATTGTAATTTGAATTGTATAACTGCTGTTAAAGAGAACCTCCAGGTCAGCGTTTGAGAACCAAGTTATGCACTTACATCCTTAGAAACTGCAGAGTGTAAGAGTTTTTGAGATCTTTGCTGACTATATTGAATTAGTGATGTTGCTTCAGTTTATTTGAACTGTATCATGTACAACATTCAGGCTTCCAGCCTCAAGGAAGCAGAGGTGAATTTTTTTGAGCTCAGCAGCAGCACAGGCACTCTAGTGGGACCAGACATCTATATTGTTTCATCATCTTTTACTAAGGAGCTTCTTACTCACCTTCATACATTCATCTTGTCTCTCAAATTTAATTTTAGTTAATTTAGCTGGCATCTTAATATCATAAGTCATTTTATGAAACATAGCAGGGTATGCTTTATGCATTTATGCAACTGGGTAATTTTTTCTGGAACAAATGGCAGTAAGTCCCCTATATTCAAATGTGTTAGAGCAGGTACGTGGCTTTAGCTTGCAACCTCTGACTCCAGAATCGGCAGCTTTAAATGCTGTACCATCTGCTGCCCCTTAAATTTTGTTCAGTTGTACTGGCATTAAAAAAACGAGATTGAATATCACTTCAGTGTATCTCTGAAGTAATTTGCTTTTTTCATTGATATAATTTCTGTGTTATACATAACATTTTATTGTATTCTTTTGTTACCGAATAACACTGACTGCAATGCTTTATTGGTAATTTTCTTCATTTATAATTTCAATTGCCTAATTTACGTATTTTTTGTTTTAATACAAGTACTTTAGAAATTATAAGTATTTTATTACTCCCAATGTACTGTATATTAGTAGTATTTCTGCTTAGTTTGATTCATAGTGAAAAATATGGATCTTAACTTTTTCCATCCATCACCATTTTTGCTCTAATGCTTCCCAGATGTGTAATACTCTTGGTTTTACTTATTGCTTCAGGCCAAGGCCAGTGACAATCATTTTCATGCCTCTAACTTTCCATAAAACTATTAAAAAAAATGCTTTCTGTCAAGGTAAACAACTAAATTTTATTCTCCATAATATATTTATTTACATCTTTTGTCAATAAAAGACAAAGAACATGTGGTTACCGCAGGTCCACTTGTAGATAACTTGACTGTACAGGTTTTTAAAAAAAAAAAAAGACATTTGGCATTTAAGTACAAGCAGCTGCCAGTGGCTCTGCTCCAAGTGGATCCTGCTCTACGTGGCAGTCTGCAGTCCACAGAAAAGCTGCACCTCGTCTTCTGCTGCTTGCTACAGAGTGCGTACCCTTACAAAGGTTACTTGTTCAGCTGCAAAGCTTGTTTAGAAGACCGGCAAAGTCTCTAGAAGTTTCAGTTTGTGTTGTCATGTTGCTATGCTTACAAAGTAATGCCACAATCCTTTACAAGATCTATACAATCCTCAGTGACCCTACTAAGCAGGAGTGGTACCTGGGTATTTACAGAATTCAAGTTCATTTTAATATAATAGGAAAGTGCATCAGAATAAAATTTTACACAAAATAAAAAGTATTAATTTAGAAATTCTTTTTAAAACTGCTAGAGCAATTTCTTGGTAAAATTTGTCATCTGAAAAAGGTGCTGAAGATGTATAGGGTTGGGATGCTAGTCAGAGGGGGAAAATGTTGGGGGGGAGGTAGACGTGGATAGATAGATGGATGGATGCATGGATTGCTGGACAGGCAGAGAATGAAAAAGCCTGTTGGCAGTTCTGGACTGACTGCTGCATTGCCTGACATCACTGAAACAACAGGCACTAAAGTCTTCTCTTACTGTGGAGCTTGTTTTTGTCATTCAGATATTTGTCTCTTTAAAAGAATACCATCAAGATGATGTTGGTGGTTGAGGACATGAGGAAAGGCTTTGTAATTGAACAGGATTTGAATGTAAAAACTCTTATGAATGATGGACATTGTGGAACTCTTTGTGGTTGAAGATGCAGTGCTGGGACCACCCCACCATCAGGTCTCTTTAAAGAATAGTGGTGACTAGTCCCAGTGTCATAGGGCAGGCTCAGTATCACAGTGCTGGTCTTCATCTGCGGTGTGATGGTGGAAGAACAAATCTCCAGTACAGAGAGCAGGTCTCCCGTGGTCTTGGGAGTCATTTGTGGTTCTGTTCAGGATAGCTCCCGAGTGTTGAGGCAGCATATTCATTACCGCTCCTCAGTCACCTTCCCATTCGCCTCCGGCCCAGCTTCTTGCTCTGCTTCCTTATGCCGCTGCTGTCTCTGGAAGAATCCCAGCTAAGAAGAAGAGTACAAACTCAAGATAAGATTGTTGGATACTACATACTTTGGAGTGATTAATAGTCCAGCAGGGAATATTCTGTCAGCTGAGATGTTGTCCAGTCTAGTCATACATGATCCACCATAGCAGATATAAAACTCTTTACTTGCGACAGAGCTCTGTGGTGGGATTTTACCTTCCACAGGGCCAGGATCAGCAGCGCCAACAGCAGTAGCCCACCAAGGGTACTTCCAATTATAATCCAGATGGGAATTCTGTAATCTTCCTCCTTTCTAATTTCGAGAATTATCTAGAGAAAATGAAGATGAAAGAAGTGCGGAGAATATCATGCAGGTGGCCTTGTCCAGATGCCCCTGGTACCTTTGTGGCCTTTCTCAATCCAAGGACTGGGAAGAGTCTTTGAGGTTTATTGTGCCCGTTCCCAACTCATGCACAAGGGGTTTACCTTAGATTTAGTGCAAATGATTGTGGATATGGGAATAAAGCCCATATGAGTCTAAGTTCAGAATCCTCTAAAGTGAAACTTATGATTCCCTTGAGCAACCGAAAATGTCTGGCCCTTTAAGATCTTACATTTTTAGAATTTGCTGAAACTCCATATTGTAAGCAATGCCTGAGGGAGAGAATGGGATTTTCTGTCATTGGTTCTGTTTTTATTTTCGTCTAGATTTCCTTTGAAATCCATGTGATGTATTAGGCATCAGCTGATAGCATTGATGCAACTATCTGAAATTGCATGCATTATGACTTCCTGCCAACAGATGGCAGCACATCCCTGAGTGCCTTTATTTGATCACATGCTGTGACAACACTATAAGCCCTCCAGGGAGGTTCAAAGCCCCCCACCCCCCAAGAAGTGTGATGCGTCCAACTGCGACAGCCTTGAAGATGTGGAGCATCTCAAGAGGCTGTTTGTGGCTCCAAAACTCACATGTCGCATTGGCTTCTCCTCAGGCAGGAACATGGGGCTGGAGGGACTCAGCTCAAGCCAGGCAGTTGTTACAAGGTCCAGTGTCTTAAACTTGATCTGTGACATACAATGAAAGAGAAAGTCAGTCACAGAAGAGCACAGCAGAGTCTATGTGACTGTAGACAACTCCAATCCAGGTCATATTATGAATCTGGATTTTCAGAGAGAAAAATCCATTTCATTTATTGAGACTCATCTGACTGGTTAGTGGTTGATGTTTTTGGATAGTGTAAGCAGCCTTGCTTAGAGACTCACCACCTGCAGGGTGTCAGTACGCAGGAAGCCCTGGATCAGGAGCTCCATTCCTCCATAGGCTGGCAGGCTCACACTGCACTGGAATAGTGCAGTCAAGGCATTGGAGCGATTCTGCACAGACACAAGGCAAACACTCATTTAGGGGCTTGGAGGAGCACAAGGCACAGTGATCTTCCAGACTGATCAATAGATTCATGGACATGACTTTACCAGCTGTGGGAGATGGGAGAGATCCTCTGAGAAGACTCTGGGGAGGACCTCCAGAGGTGGATGGGTGCAGTGGATGCTGTCTGTCTGCAGGCAACCAGGGTCTTGTCAAAACATACAACTAGCAAACACTATCCTCTCAGCTGAACTGATGCAAACACTGCTCACCTGATCCACCAAAAAGTCGTTGATCTGCAAAAGCTGATTCCCATATCTTGTGACCCACGGAACCTCAATATTCAGTTGCAGGTCCTTCACAGGGAAGAAACCCAGATTCTGGACCTGGACATGCAGAACACAATTTTTCAACTGCCTGACATGAATCACAGCATCAGCTAGAGAGAAGCAATCGTCCTTATAAACTATTTGAGAACAAGCATGGTTGTCCTGTACCTGAAAGGTGAAGTTAAAAGCTGGACCCAGATTTCCAGGTTGGACAGAGGAATGGACCATGCTGACTTCATACCTTGAAGGACTGGAACCTCTATGAAGAAAAGAAGAATGATCTTAAAATGAAGGGACCTCATTCTTACTACTTTACCACATGTAGGTAGTGTAATGGTTGGAGCTGCTGCTTCTGATGTTAGTGGTTCCACATTCAAGTCCCTTCTCCTGCAGTAGTACCCTGTACTGCAGTACTTAAGATGCTCCGATAAATGTGACCATGGGTAAATCAGTGTAAAATGTAGTGGCATTCTGAAGCCTGGGAATGCCCTACCAAGACTGACAGCTGCTGAAGCCCCTTAATGGTATAAATAATGGAATTATGAGTCCTAGGTGTTGTTTGTGAACAAAAAGGACAGTATAAAAAGTCCAACAGGTGAGAAGGAGAGGAAAGTTTAGTCATTGGTGCTGCTGATGACTTTAAGGTTGCTTAGCATTTGTATTGTGTTTTGGTATTTCCATCGCTGTGTTGTGGGATCCTGTTCATCTGGGCTGTGTTTATGTTTATTGTAGTTTAGTTTCGGGCAGAAAGAATAAAAGCCACACACAACTCTCCCATCCTTGAGCCCTGCCGGCCACTTCTTTCACCTAGCAAGCACCAGTGTGCCACAGTTGTTCTGTAGGAAAGTGTTACGCAAATGAATTAATTGTATACCCTTTTTGTCGTTACAAACAGTCCCCAAGTATGGGAAGTGGTCTTATGCCCTTGGACATGTTTAACTCATTATATTAATTTATGAATAGATTCCATGGGTAAAGAAACAATATTAATGTCCAATAAGTTTAGATTCCTGAGGTGGAAAAGGTGGAGTGATGGGGGGGGGGGTTGTCAGCACCAACCTTGTGAAAAGGAGGTCAGTTTCGTATTTCAGCTGATGGAAAATGTCAATGAAGTTGTCATCCTGGTTCACTTCTTCACCATCACTGCAAACAGGCGTCCAAAGACAGGTGGGAAGCAATAGGGTTGGATAAGGGGTAATGGGACTCTTCTAAGAGTTTTCAGGTGCAGGAGATAAATGAGTGGACAGTGGTACAGTTGAAGCACATTGTTTGTCTAGATGTCTCCAGATGAGTTGCAGTACACTTACCTGCCAGTTTCCAGGGTGATCTTCATATGATCCAGAAATACTGAGCGGCTGAATTCGAACTCTAGGCGAAAAAACACCTGTGGACAAGTAAAGATGGACACCGATACAGACTTCTCCCGTACATATAGCTCAACATCACGCTTGTATAACACACCCCAACAAACCCATTGTGCTTTATACCACTGACATTTGATGATCATGCCCTAAAATGTAATAAGACAATGATCCGTAGTTGAATTACCAGCACAGAGAACAAGTGTATCTCACACATGTCTGTGCATTGGATCGGCTTAAGATGATGTTTACTGGTTTAGTCAGTTCTACACCCGACACCTGGACAGTCAGTGAAGACACTTTCTCATCCAGATCTGTGTTACTGCTGTTTTTGCTGTTTTGCATCTGACAGTGATACTGTGTGTGCAGAGAAGGGCAGATTCTTGTGGTTTCTCATTGAAACTATGGCTTCTCCTCAGTATGCACTCCCCATCTTGGATCCCCGTGTTGCAATCATTTGGTTGCTGCCAAGTATCCAGGCGATGGGTTCCAAGTCTCAGCCCTGCACTAACACTCTTAGTGAAAGGCTTAATGTTCTGCCTCTTATTCACACTAGACGTTACTAATTATTCACTGAATCTAAAAAGATCTCCAGATTGTCATACTGAGAAACTGGCCAATGTAATGAAAACAACATTTTAAATTGAGTAAAATTGTATATTAGGAGAAGCAGGCAGAATTTGTCTTTTGGTCTCAGACCAGTGCTTATTGACTGAGCCCAGAAAGTTCTCCATGATTCCCACATCCTTAGACAGTGAAGGCAGCCATATTCATGAATGCCCTCTTGCCATATGTGAATAATTTGGCAGCAGATTGGCCTTGGGTATGTTCTGAGTTGGCAGTGTGGGCTGGATGCGCTTACCTGGGCTTGGAACCTCATGAAAGGTGCACTGACATTGCAGGACCTCTCTTGTTTCAGCCGGTCTTCACTGCGGCACTCGATGCCCACGTCTGAGTAATCCTGTGATAACACAGAAATAGCAGTTGTGAGTGTAACCATCTTGTCCTCATTGTCACAGAGTAGATTACTGCTGATGTGTTCGTGAGATAGTCATTCAGTAGATTAACTCTCTTTAGATCATCTGGCACTCATTCACACACTTACATTCCACATTTATCATTTAGCTTGAAAATCTGGTGTGTATGTGAGATGATGAGACCCAAATTGTACCTTGACTATGAGGCTGGAGAAGTGGAGGTTGGGGGTATGTGAGATATTAAGATGAGCATTGAATGCGTTCTCGCCACGGTTCTCCAATTGACCCTCCACCACTATTCTCCTTCGTGACTTCTCAACCACCCCTTCCAGATTTTCTGATGCCGCAGTTGATCGACATAAATCCCCCAATGTGGGTACTGGCTGTCCACAGAAGTACCTGTAAGGGTACAGCAGTTAGAGGGCTCGTGGTCCATCCTTATTGAATTTCAATTTATAGAACAGATGTGGACTGGAGTATGACTGATTTGACTAGTATCTCAAAGGACTTGCCTACGGTCCAGCAGATCAGAGTGGCTGTTCAGAACCAGGTCAGGAAGACAGCGGTCATCATCGTCACATCCGTTCCAAAAGGGCAGCTATGGAGAAGTTGTCCCACAACAGTTGGCTCAGTGTTGTATTTAGGGCTTTGGCTCATTTGAAATCAACATTGTGACAGAGGTCATGGAGACATAAGGCATGCTGGCTGGAGAGCATCTGACCTCAGTTCTCAGTACAGTGGGCCAGTTGTCATCCAGAACAGGACCTGCAAAAGGCTCCTGAAGACCCACCTCCACCGTGAAGCCTATGGGTCGGACATAATCTGTGGTCTCCTGAAATGGAAACCAAGCCCACCTCCTCAGTCTCTTCACCCAAAGCAGGACACCATGGGATACAGCGATGTATCGCTGCTAAGTGTTTCTGTGCTCACCATCACATGGAAGTATACGTGCTCACATGACTCCTCCCCTAACAGTAGCGTGACGTTCCGGGGATCCCTGTCGCTGTCATCCAGCATGGCACGGGGAGTGTACCGCCGCTCATCAACGAAGGCACTGTAGCTCATCGCTGCACGGCAAAGAAGTACTTTTAGCATAAAAAGGTAGTGGGCCAGCAGGTGGTACAGTGGTTAGAACTGTCACCACACCCTTTTTTTTTTTTTAAATTATAAATAGACTATTTATAGGCTGAAGAACATTTCTGCAGTATGGAAATGCAAAGAGAAGTATTTCTATCATTTTGTCCAAGAAAGGTTCCTTTAGCTTGAAAAGAAAATCGTGACTTCCTGCCCATAGTTGCACAACTTTATGTGGGGTCATTCAGAAGTCATTTCTGCTTTGGATGGATGGCATCCAGACGAGGCAGAGAGTAAGGCAGACTCTTTAGATTTATTTTCTTCTTCTTTAAATAAAAGCTTCTGAAGGGCCTCAAATGGAACAGCTTCATAAAGGAGTTTCCTTGCCCTGAGGATTAACATGAGGAGCAAAGTCTCTGCTGTGAAATGGCTGATTGCTGCAAACCTGGGGCCACGACATATGGAATTAAAGACGGACATGAGCATGAGTGTATTCCTCACATATGGCTGGCAGTGCTGTCATTACTTCTCCTGAGCCTTCTCAAGGATGGACTACAATGGAAAATCAGATGCTATTAAAGCAAGCAGATTTCCCCCATCCTACCAGTATGGTTATGTTGGAAACCTGGGTTCTATAGCCTATAGCTATATAGTTTGCACTGAGAGAGCATGTCTGGTGTTGCCCCACTCGTGGAATTCAGACAGTGTCTTATTGCTGTGTAACCACAGTGGGCCTCTAGCTGAATGTTAACCATGATTGTTTTCAGTTGGCTTGGGTCCCTGGCCATGCGGTCATTAAATTGTGTTAATGTGGGCCCCCTGTCTCCCCTGCATGTGTCATTAATATTGGCAGCACCACAAAGCCCCTTACTGTTTACTTTCTCAGACTACTTCAGATAATGTAGTCCCTTATTGATAAGGTAAGAGTGTAACCTTGTGGTGATCCCGGAAGGAAGTTAAAGGAAGTTACTCACCTACTTCCTGTGTTGCCAAGATGGCTGTCCTAGCTGTGGCATTCAGACATACGATAGCAGACATGCAGGTGACTTCCTTGCCTCCTCTGCGACAATCCTTGTTGAAAACATTGATCTTCCTGGGCTCAAATCGTACATCTATGTGAATGCGGACAACGCTGCGAGACCTGGAGATAGACGTGAAAATGAATCATTTAACGAAAAGAAAAGATGGAGCCACTGACAAAGATGGACAGGTTAATAAATAGAGTGGGCATGTGTGAAGAAGAGGGAGGGACTAATGAATGAAGTGGATGGAGTCAAAGAGAATAATAAATGAAAAGAGGGGCTATTCTAAGGCTGAAAAGGAAACTCAATTAGTAATTAAAGTGCTAGTGAAGGCAGGGAGGGACCAGTGGGTGACAACATACCAGAGGAGCACTGCAGCCCCCAGGGAGCCTACTGCCAGGTCAATGAGCCCATCCTCATTCAGGTCTATCCGGCCATGAACACTGCGGCCAAAGTACTGCAGCCCAGGGGAGAGGCTTGCAGCAGCGATTCTCTGAGTGGGGCACACGGAGCAAGAGGGCAGCGAGTTTTTCAGTCCACATCGTTTATTAAATATGCACCAAAAATATATCTGCAATGTAACCGAGTAGAACGTTGTCCAGTACCCTACCTGTTTGTACTTTTGTTGTATGTTGTTATGGTGGCCATAGAAAACATAAATTGCACCTTGATGGTCATCCTCTAGTGGAGCCCCCACCACAAGTTCACTGTAGTCATCCCCATTGATGTCTGGGATGGGGGCCAGAGCTGATCCAAAGCGGGAATTCTGTCCTCTGTCTGAGGGCTCCAGTGTTCCCTCCAACTCAAAGTGACTCTGTTGGGTAGAGGACATTCAGGGGGAGAGCGGCAGACAGCCAGGAGGTCAACAAGAATCTGTTACACACATACACAACAGCAAGTGGTAACACGCACAGCATGTTAAGTAAAATCAGAATCTTGAGCACAACATCAATCCAGTAAATTCATTCGGATCACAGTGACCAGCAGGCAGAAGTTTATACATTAGGGTGACTGTTAATGGGTTCCAGAGCAAAAAACATTTTTGTGGCATGTATCTGCATAGAACCCTGTTCTCTAAAAAGAGGACTGCGCTTCTCCACCTCTGACCACTTGGTGGTCCCACACACAAGAGATCTAGAATCAAAAGGCCACTGTTCTCGGCTCGGCTCTGATGTGGTGAAATGAGCTACCTCCGTCCCTCAGAGCTTCTGAATGTCAACCAGAATTCATTAAGAGTCTCAGAACCTCTCCATGGCCTAACATAAACTAGCTACATAAACTTGCCTCATACCATCTTTGTAATTCAATCCATCCGTTATCCTTAATTGCTTGTCCTGGTCAGGATCATCACTGTCTAGAGACGCGAGACTGGGAGAACGCACCCGGGACGAGACACAGATCCATTCCAGACACAGCCACATACTTACACACTACCGCCAGTTTATCATGACCAGTCAACCTCAAACACATGTCTTTGGACTGTGGGAGGAAACCAGAGCACGCAGAATAGCTCCACACAGACTGAGGTACAGTCAAACCTAGCTCACCACCTCTTTGTAATTCCTTTTTTGGAATTACTATTGGGCAAAATTGTGTGTTGGGGTGAAAAAAAACCAAAGTCAGACTACCTGACTGTGCTTTAGAACTCGCACGTGTGTATCTAAAGGTTGGTCTTCGGATGAAATGCTCTTTAGTCTATTTTGCTGAACGCTCTTCATCTGCTAAATGAATAAGTTTAAATAATCTAGTCCCAGAGAGGAGGGTCAGTCTTACTCCACCCACTGGGTCAAAGCCAGAATGTGTAATGTTTCTAACCAAGGTGGAGTGATGATGGGGTGATGCTCACATAGACAACACCTTTTTGGACACCACAGTAGACACAGCTCCCGTCTGGTGCTGTATACCTGGGTAGCACTTGCTTTCCTGCAAAGCCGTGTGAGAACCATTGTGAAGAAAGTTTCCAGACAGAGTTACCATCAGAAAGACTGCTGCATGTGGAAAGCTAAATCTGCAATGTGAAAAAGTAATTATCTCCTTTCCATCATTCTCCTTCATAAAAAATACTGAGTAAAAATCTATTTAAAGAAAGTTGACCAAATGTGCCAATGGGAAGTGCGTCACCCAGCAGCTGAATCATGCTGCCCAGTTGTAGAAGCCACCGTCGTACATTGTTAGTTCTTTAAAGAAAACTAGGGCAGGGACAGAAGGTAGAATAGTGGTTAGAAGGTCTGTGTTTGACCCCAAATACCTATGTTTGACTCCTACCACCTCTGTCATAGTACCCTTGATGATGGTGCTTACCTTCAATTGACACAGTAAAAATGACCCAGACATATGACAGGGTAAAGCAGTGGGCTCAGCTTTACAGTGTAAGTGTCAAATAGGTGAATAAATGTAAATGTTCTCCATCCTAAGGTGTTAAAAGTCCAACAAGGTGTACAGTGTGTTGTGTGCCGGTTTGGGTGGCTGTCAGACACACTCTGCAAAGGGGATGTCTTCCAGTCTTTGACATCATTTCTTTGGATGAGTAATGAAGGAATGCAGGAGCTTTTGGCCAAAACTCATGAGAAAGCTTCCCTGTCAGTTCAGAGGCAGGTCAGGTCAGTTATTTAGCAGTGTGATGCGTCCTCAGGTAAAATGCGCCAGCACCCACCCATTGACTCCACACTGCCATCTCACATACTCACCTGGTCTGTCACCCTGTAGATGTCAACCTTGCCTCTCTCCCAGCCACTGCTGAAGAACATTGGTGCTGCTACCAACAGGTTATCTGTGACCCCATCCCCATCGATGTCCAACGGGGCAATTTCACTGCCATAGTAGGAGCCAATCTGGGAAGAAGGTGATTCTTCAGCACGAGGTATCAGAAGTTTACTGGTGGGTGTTGACATTCAGGGAAAGGTTTTCTTTTTCCATGCGTAACCACATTTGAGATCTAAATATTATAGCAGCTCATAACTTGCACCCGGAGCAATTTTGCTGTAGAAACTTCAAGCGTAAAAATCTTGAAATCAGCTGCAAAGCATACTCAGACTGCAAGATGTATAAATAGCTTCAAACGGTAGAAAAGGTTCATTGCATGAGCAAGCAGCATTAAAGAGAAGAAACCGGGCCAGACAGGTGGTAACTGCAGGGTACAGTGGCAATGCTATTATTTCTCGCCACGCTGGTAATGTGCTAGTGTGGAATGTGTGGCCTCCTGGCTCCCCTAGATCCTGCTAATGCCCCTGGCAAAGAAATCCACCAAAGGCTTCTAAAACATTCTTCATACTCATAGAAAAGATGTGTCTGCAAGTGTGTTGTAGTTCACGAGACTGCTGTCATGCACAGGACAGTATGTGCAGCCTGCATGAGGTACCTGCTGTCCTTTGAGCGACTGCAGAATGGTGAGGTTGCCGTTGTTCCTCATGGTAAAGATGATGACTTTGCCGGTGTGGTTGAAGCGCGGTGCTCCAGACACGTAGAGTCGACCAGCCCTGGAGACCACCACAGAGGTCACTGTGTAGCCTGTGGGTACACAGCCCCAATGCAGTCACGCTACTGACAGGTTCAGAGTGAAGATGCACACACTGATGCAGATGCTGCCTCTTAATGTGAGAGGTACAGCAAGTAGCGCTGGTATCTCACAGCAACCAGGCCCTGTGTTCCCATGTGGGATTGAACTCAGCGTTTCACGTTCACCCCATTTTTTGCAAGGGTGCCCTGGTTTTCGCCCAAAGTCCAAACACTTGTTTCTGGCAACCTGGTGAATTGCCAGTAGTGTGTTTGTGTTATCTTGCTCTGATGGGTGAATGACTGTAGGGTGTTTAGTGTAGCAGCAGGTGGAATATTGGTTACAGCTGCTGTCTTACACACAAGGGCCAGGAGTTGAGCTCCACCTCCTTTTGATCTGGGTTCTTATTCCATAATGGTACACTTTGTGTAAAAGTGCAGCTAAATACTTGGTAGTAATCACTTTGTTTTTGCTTTGGAGAAAATCTTGTGCATAAATGTAAAGTATATTTAATCTGTTTTTTGTTCAGCTCCTTTTCACTAGTTTAATGCACAGCATAGATGGATCAGTAACCTCAGTAAATGTTCCCTGTGCACAACTGGAGCATCAAACCCGGTGTGTAATGGCAAAATCGAGCAATTTAACAAGCACTTTTGACGTCATTGTGAAAGAAAGCCAGTTGAGCAAACAGAGGCCTCCCATTAAAAGAGCTGGCATGATCTGTTGGATTCTCCTTGGAGCCTCTGCCCTCCCTAAATGCGTTAGGACAGTGGGCTCTCGACCCAGCACTGCGGTGCCACCCCCCCTCCATTTCTTTCCTACTGGAGTCACGGTAGTGCCTCAGGCCGAACATAGGGTTACTGGGTACAGTGCACTGTGATGGAGATGGTATGAGTCAAAGCCCTCACTGAGCTTGACATGCTTCCATCCAAAACAGGGAGATGGCCACTCAGGGATGAAGCCCTGTCCTCTTGCCAAGTGTTTACGTTAACTGCAAACTTTCAATAAAGTGCGTGTTAAACATTGTATAATTCTTAGCAGATACTATCCAGAACAAATCTGACTCTAACACAGCAAACTTCCAGTCTCATAATCATATCTGCTACCTGCATCCTAAAATAAACATTCAATTCTAATTTGGACAGACAGTGTTTTGATTTACATTTACATAAAACATTTGCATTGGCAAACCCAGTCTATTAACCTGTGCTGAACTGCACCCTTTGGAGGTCCAGATCATTCCACCTCACCGAGATATGCCCCATGATTCTTCAGCTCCTCTGGGAACTCCTGCAGGTAAGAGGACTTTGGTGGAATCACTTTCCCCTGACGGGTTTCCTTGAGGACTGCCCCATTCCAGTCATAGGCTCCCACGGCTCCCACCAGGATCCCATCCTGCAAACACAGGTCACACTTTACCTCATCCCAAGTGTGTATTACTTTAGTCCGCACTTTATCCTCAATGCAGCGCCATAGGACGTCGCTTGGACCACCTTCTTTTGGTGGTTTCGGGTTGTGAAGCCATCTTTTTTCCTTTTAGCTTTTATAACCCTGTTACAAAGACACTTCACTCCGTAATAGTTAATAAAAGAAACAAAAATAAACTTTAATCCTTTCAACATGTTTCATTTAGTTCTCCCTTCTTCTAATGGCTCTTGAAGCCCCAGGGACATTTTGAATGGTAATAAAATGGGCTTTGGTGGATTTTCCACTTGCAGTCCACCTTGAGGCACTCTGAAAGTTATAAATATGACTGACGTGCACACACACACACATTTACACATGGAGACACTCGTATGCTCACACACAGACAAAAATATACACCACGTACATCTGAAGGGAATGAAGTGACAACTGCGTAGCCAATCAAAGTCTGCATAAACCTTTGTTGGAAACACTGTGAAAATGGGGCTATGGGCACATGGAGGCTTGATAGGCAGCTGCCAGACCTCTTGCCATGATCCTTGAAACTGGGAATACAGAAAGGCTTTTGGAGAAAACCTACTATAAAGCAGCCTATACTGAGCTGTTTATTCAAAGTGGCACCCTGAGGGACAGTCTTAATCCTGGAGCGTCAGCTCTTAAATCTTCTTGAAGATCTTGGTCCACGATAGAAATTACTGAGGCCTGGTGAGATGTGTCCTTCTCACTTGCCGGAGGCATGAAGAAGTATTCCTGTGCTCAAGCAGACCTGGCTGAGCGAGCATAGCAAGACTGATAGACGAGGATGGCTAATCAACTCCAGAACCATGCTCTTATTAGGCCTGATATAGTAAAAATGTGCATAGGCTTATACGTCTATAAAATTCTTGCATAATAGAAATCTGGTGATATTCCTGCTTTGGACAGGTGGGCAAGAACGTGACGACAGCCAACATGGCTTTTACACATCAACCAATGACACAACCAACCAGGCCCCAGGAAGGCAAACTCACAATAAATCGGATCTTGAGTGATGTTCCACAAACATAATTATCACCAATGTTCTCGTACGTGAACGTATACCTGGACTTGTTATACTACAGAAAATGCCCCAGAGGGAGAATTCATTTGGGTGTGGGGCATTTCTACAGCTGTAAAAATCTCTCCCTGTGAGGTCACAGTTGTGCTGGAATAGCAAGAGTTGGGCTATGGGCCTGGCGTCTTGGCACTGACAGCCAGCAGGCAGTGACACAGATCTAGCAGACCTGTGCAATGTTCATTATAGACTTTAATCCACACCACACAGACTTTTCCTCTCAAACGGCCAGAAGCTGTAAAGACAGGAGACAGATGCAGGAACACTGAGGTTCTCCAGAAAAGACACATAAATCAGACTCTGGCTCTGTCTATGAGACAGTCTGACTTGCTGAATTCAGAATGCCGGAGGAGCACTGCACCCGGGCTGTGAGTTTGAGTGAGCGACCGGGAATGGTCGAGAGCCTCGCGTCTCATTCCAGTTCACATGGTTTCATCCAACGAAGGCCACCCGTCTCTGTATCACACGGGCAGGTCTGTGCTCCGCTGAGACATCTGTGCTTTGGAGAAATCTTCTGCCCTCAGAAGCTCAGAAATACTTTCCAAGACGTCATCCATCTCTCCACACTCAAGTGGCTTTTGTTGAGCAAGTGCCGTCGCTGGAATGCAGCAATCCAAAGTATGAAGTTTCCACTCGTCCCAGTTGCCATCTGCCTTTTATTTATTTATTAAGTTTCTTTCACGGGATATATATTTCTGTCCAGGTGGGCTGAACTTGGACTGTTCAGTGGAACTAAAATATGGTCCGGTGCAAAGGGGGTGGGTGAAGGGCAGAACGAGGGATGCAGGAAGAAGGTGATAAAACTGAAAAGGGCTCTAGAGCATTGGAGTCCTCTGTTGCAGATCTGTTGGATTAGGGCATCACACACACAAGTACCTCAAACTCATAACCTTAAGCATCCCTCGTTTTCAGAGTAAACTCTTTAACTTTTTAAAACGTATTGTGCCTTTATCTGCGATGGACTGGCATCCTATCCAGGATCAGTTTCATAGCCCAGTGGCCATCACTTCCAGGATCAGCTCTGGACAGCCCCAACCCTACTTGGGACAAGTGCTTAACAAAAATGAATGGATAGATGGATAGATTATATGAAATCAAAAACCCATTTAATTTCACTTTGATGGACTGTGTTTTCAAAAGATTTCATAGCACATCGATAACTCCTGATAAAGCTCATAAAAGGTTCCAGTTCGTAAGAACATTTGAATGACCATTTCTGGGTTGGTTTTGATCCTCACTTTGTTTACCAGCCCAAGGCCAGATAGAGAAAGTGTTTGTGAGCCCATCCAGAAATCCTAAAATGACTTTCCTGGTCCTCAGGTGGTACATTAGAAGGATATTTGGGGTTTTAGCCCATTGAGTGCATGGACAGTGTGGAAGAGTTGAGAGTTTGCTGGATGACCTCCAGCTCTGTCTGGCCAAAAGAAAATCAGCCCTGCCAGGATGCACCATGACTGCAAGAAAATACAGGCGTAAAGAGAAATTCCCATCTCCCAGAGAGACTTGCTATTTTCATGGCAACAGGCACCCCAGAAAGAGCTGTGTCTTACTCATGGCTTTGGCAAAGAGACTGGAAAAAAATCTCATTCAGGAGCATGAGGAGGGAAGGAGTTCTGTATCGAGACCTGTGTTACCCCAAACACTCAAAGGGGTTGAATGAGATGGTGCAAAAGACAGACGGTGAAACATTTGCAGCAAGGCTCACCTCCACAAAGTGGGATGAGAAACCAGCTTGAGACATCTGGAGGCCAAAGGATGTCTCATTCTTGTTGGTTCCTGTGTACACAGCGGTAGACGGTCAACATCGGTAGCAGCTGAACACAAAATATTTTTAGCCCAGGGAAATGGATACTTTGACAAAAAGGTCACAAGTTTGCTCAAATATTTTACCTTCAAGACTGAAGATCCTCTCGCCAAGAGCATCAACAATGTCCTTCAGCGCTGACTCATCTCTCACATTGAAGAAGTGCTTATCATCGGGGTCACTGGCAATGTATTTAATCTCCCTTAGAAAGGCCTCAGGGTTGATTCCACGCCGATTGTAGTAACCCAGCACCTGGGAACAAGGAGAGTTGTCAGCCTCGATGTGGACAGTGTCTCCTGGGTTCTGCAGGACCGGAGGTTTTCTCCAGGACCCAGATGTGCAATGTATGAGTCTGCCTTGTGGTGTCCATGGCAAAAGGCCTACAGTACAGTGCAATCTCCAGTCCAAGTACCAGGTAGGACACTGTAGTAAAATGTTCTGATGTTGCTACGATACACAGCAGACCAGTGTGGGACCTTGCAGTTCACCAAAGTGCACCTGAGCACCTGTAGCACACAGATATGCAGTTTTAAGGCAAGAGAAGTGAGAGAAGCACCCACAGCAATTGCATAGCGAGTGATGTCATCTTTCTCACTGGCCTCAATGACATTCTGCAGGTCAGGACTGTCGTGTGACTCTCCGTCTGTGATCACAATCATCACCTTCTTGGCACCACGGCGACCACCCCGTTTGAACGCCTGTGATCTGAAGGCACCACAGATTCACACTTTATTCAGTCACACCCTCAGTGAATGGACAGAAAATGCATCTTCTAGTGCTTATCTCCACAAAGCCCAAAAAGTTGAAGAGGATTATACCCAAATGGAGGCTCTCAGTATGTAAAAGGAGCAGACTGGCTCTGAAGACCTACAGTAGCTGTGCTGGCTGTGAATCTACCTTGCCATGTTGATTCCGAGGGCAGTCCGTGTCTCCTCACCACCCCTCTGCTCAATGTTCCGGGCTGCTCTCACGACCTCCTCCGCTGAGCGGTAATCATTCAAGTGGAACTCATGAACAACCTTCTCCCCGTATTGCACCACCCCAACCTAGACATAGAACACAATTATAATCCTGTTCTTGTCACACTGGTGGATAAGCACACACTCAAAATTCAAGCACATAAGCTCAACAAACCTGTATTTGGCCTGGGCCAATGTAGAACTTTTGCAGGATGTTGATGAGGAAGTTCTGCACTTCATACCAGGGATAGATAGAGTTGGATCCATCCAACACAATAACTATGTCCATGAAGGTTTCGCATCCTATCAGCCACAGTGTTAGAATGAAGAGTGACTGTAAACGTCCTGTTTCAGAGAAACAATATTTCCACAAAAACAAGCCAGCAGTTCTGATCTCAGTTCTTACTCTGGAAGGCCGGGGCAATGGTGCGTGAGAACTTGAAGCTGGAGTTGACTCTAGAGCACATGCCGGTGCTGTAGTAGGAGCTGCCACATTCGTACGACCACAAGGGACCACAGGCCTACAACACAATGGAGCTTCTTAGTAAGAAAAAACTGAAGCATACATGTAAACATGCAATCTCCGGAAGCAGCATGTGAACAGTCCCTAAAATCTCTTAAATACGTATTGATTATACAGCAAAGTATATAGAGGATATATAGAGGATATTGACAGTTATCACATACTCAACTCACCACAAATGTGTTGTCTTTGGGGTTTGAAGCCAGGCTCATGCCGAGTCTCATTTTTTCTTTTCGCTCAGAGACATTGGTCAGGGATACCCGTCCTTCATCGTAAGTAGGGATAGAAGAATAGAACAATATTGACCTTTTTTTTTTTATTAAACTCCAAAACCATTCATCCAGTTTTCAATGTCTCCAAATATTTCTCCTCAACATATCTGTACCTCTTTTCTTCAGAAGCACTAAAAGAGCAATCATTCTCATTTTCCCTCAACATCACATCTGCTCCCAGTCTCCTGAGCTTCAAGTGGCTCTAGAAGACCTTCATTTTTGCAGAACAGCTTGAGACAACTTAACCCCCTCTCTTACTGTGCTCTTGTTAACAGACCCATTTGTTAACAGCTGGTTAACAGGTTCTCAGCTTGTAACTGCAGTATTGACCTTCGGTCTAAGTATCATGCAGTTTGTTCTCTTTCTCAGTTCATGATGCGAACGACAAATAGTGATAGTGAAACAGGTGGCCTTACCTAAGTTGAGTCTCGTACAGTTGCTGTTTGAACTGTCATTTACTGGGCATTTGTACACATCTCCGGTCTGGTGTTGACCGCTGTTCTCAAAAGGGGCTCCAACCAGCAACCTGCAGGGAGAAGAAGGTCACAGACAATCATTATCAGTGGAGTTTTTAACACTTTTTGAGTTTTCATCATAGTCAGCGACCTTCACAGGCAAGGGTTGTCCCACACCTTCCCCTCTGACCTGTAGATCGATGAAACACCCATGTCTGAGGTGAGGAGTAGGTGTGTGTGACTCTAGAACCAACATTGTGGTCAAGTTGTGGATCCTCAAGCTGATCTATCTTTTTCTGTAATTTCTCCAAAGACTTTATTTATCCTTATTGCAACCTATGGGACTGAGGGATAGTTGGACAGTAATGGCAGATATTCCTGCTGGAGCTCAAAATTCACTCCACTGTTTAATTCAAATGGGAAATGATTATTTTGCCTGCCATTTTTTCATGTAATTAACAAACAGACCAAATAGATGTGAAAGATTGTACTTTAGCCACATAATTAAACCAAAAATACTTTCCAGTTATTGAAGAAAATGATCCATATTTAGAGCTCTGTGCAGGAAAATTTGGAGAGTTTTATCTGGTTTGAGCAAAATTAACTCATAGCAAATGAATGGATTTTGGAGTTTGAAAAGCTATGGTAAAGTTTTCTGCGTTCATTCGGCACAGTAGATGTTCAGACGCACAATGCGCAGTCCAAAGACAACATGGTCACACACAGGTTGCTCTACTATACACGCTTTTTTATTTGGTGCAGAGGCCAAGACATTGTGCAATACTGTCCGTCTACCACATTCCTGAAACACCGGCATGCAGCCACCAGTCCAGGAAGACCTGGTGGGCTCAGGCAAACAGGAAGGCGACCTGGGGCCTGCATGCTCTTCCAGACACACACACACACAAACACTCATTCAAGAGGTATGTGGGTTGCAGCATCAGGGACAGAAATATAAAACCACCTCTATCTCCCCCTCCAGCTGGTCCATATGCTAATTCCATCAGATCAGCTGGGCCTGATGCAGACATTGACCCCCAGCGCAGACTTTACTCCCAGCAGCCAGCGCTGGATGTACTTCTGAGAGCCAGGATCATGGGTAATGGGGTAGGGGGGGCTGGAGAGGAACAAAGGCAGGACGGTTGTCCTCTCATTCTCTTGCTGCAAATCGCTGCACAACTCAGAGTTTCCCTAAGCATGAAAATTGCTTCCAGATTTCCAAGGAGACCCGATCGAGGTGGGAGGGGAGGTCTGTCTGGAACGGGGGCAGTTTTGTCAAGAGAACCTCTGATAACAGTTATCTTCGAGACCTGAGCCTGGCAGCACACGGGCCCATTTACTGTGAGAAGCAGTCTCACCTCGTATCTGAATGTGCTTTCAGAATAAATACGTCTGTGGAAGAAAAACACGTTTTACAAATTGCTCTTAATCCGAAAACCAAGTTTGGTGAGAAGGATGAATTTCTAGCAGAAAATTTCTAGCAGTACAGTTGGAGGGATGATTTTTCCAGCATTATGTGCGATGCAGCGTTACTATTTTTTCATTGCTCAGCTGGCACTTTTATTCAAAACAGCTGTAGTGCTGTTTAATCACACATGCCTTTGGTTGTTTTGCTGTATGTTTTCTCAGGTAAGCAGGGCGAGTTGAAGGGTTCTGCAGCAATAATGGGAGGGGGGTTTAAAAACAGCAATTCTCAAGGCACAAATGCTCATCCTTAACTCTTAAGCTATCTGTTGCTAGCAGTTAGCCCCCTTAATCACTAACAGAGAGAAAACAGTAATATCTTCGCACGTTGGTGTGCATTCCCCCACCATTGGTCACTATTTCTTGGAAAGAAGACAAAGAAGGGTTGAGACCCATATGATAAGAGAGAGTCTGTCCTACGTAAAACGGATGGATGACAACTGATGTCTGGGAACAGCAGAAGGATGAGTGAACAAATAAGTGATGGGCTGCAAAAACACTGGGGTGTCTGAAACAAATGAGTGAATGAGCACTTTAGTGTTAATGGGAAATGCTTAAATGAATCAGCAGTGGATATGAGTCAGTGTGTGTGAATGAATAACTGTGGTAAATGTGACTAAAATTAAATTAACAGTAGTTGCTGAGTGCATATGTGAGACAGGAATAGAGGATGAGAGAGTGTGTGGGGAAGTGAGGATGAGGGGCACCACTGGGCCACACACGCATAGGGAGGGTTAAGGCAGATGTGAGCACAGCTGAGAGAAAGAGGCCCAAGGCCACCATCTGACCTGGCTGGTGGTACCTCACTGTACCTCAGCATACAGTACATCAAATTTGAACCACGGACTGTGGCGTGGTATAGGCCTTGCTTGAGGTGCAGACCTGTAGTTCAGAATAGCACCTCCTGAACACTTTGAGATGGGGCTGTCCAATATATTTATAGCCATTATGGCTCAACTGTGGACCCTGAAGTCGAATCTTGACAAGCTTGTTTCTATGCTCTGTAGCCTTGCGATCGGTGGGGAGAACTGTGCCATCCCTCCCTCCACTATTAGTCTCATATCTGACCCTGAGGGAATGTTTAGTTCCTGTGTCTGATACTCTTGCAGCCTTTCAGCTTTCACTCCAGGGAGGAGAAACTCACCACTTCTGTCCTCCAGCCTCATGTTGCTGCACTGTGTATCCAAATTGGGCTTCTGCTGAGCCCAGGATGACCCGGTGGTTCTGGGTGTCAATGTTGAAGCACTCATGGAACCCTGAAGAGATAGATGGACTCAGGTCAGATCAGCATATCCAAAGTGATCTAGCTTACTCAATATTGTCCACTCCCTTTCCCCAAAGGTCTATGCTGTCTTTTACTGTACCCCTTTCCTCCCAGAAGAAAGACCACGATGACCCTCTGCTCCTGTATGGGAGGCTATCTGTGCACTACTACACTTGTGTCAGAAGGCAACAAGATCCAGAGATCAACATTTTATGGGTGTAGTCGGTCATGACACCCCTTCCCAAATGAATTCTATGGTCTTCCAGGAGGTCACCCAGCACCACCCACCTAACTTCCTCTATACTGCTGCCCAACACTAAGAGCAAATTCTCAATATGCATGACCCATAAAACTTTGGACCAGTTTACTTAGCCCAGGAATGAATAGAATGTGGTGAGATCCTGATTAAACCACAAGGAAGCAATAACACTAAACATATACACCCGTCTGAGGACAAGCATCCGTCCCTTAAATAAAAGGGTACAAAACAAACATGGGGATGGATCAAAGAGCAGCGGCACTGGTGGGTCATTGGACTCCCTCCTCTCTGTCTGCGCGTGCTGGATGATGTGCTATGAAACAGCAGCAGCTCTGCTTTTCATTAAGATGTTTATCAGGAAAGGTCATTCTGAGGAAAGGGTTCCTCTACTCCTGCCAAGCTGTTCAAAAATGATATTGTAGTAGTGACATAAATTGGCTGCGCAAGTTCAGTTTCCACACAGAAAACACGTGCAACAAAGAAAGAGGGAGCAGATGAGGAGAGACTGAGCTCCTGGCCGGGCACAGTACACAAGCTGCTGTCCCTCATGTCCTCTTACCATTCTCTTACTCATCTTACCTGTCAAAGCCCCTCATTTATTCCCCTTGTCCATCTTCACTGTCCACCTTTCTTGTCCCTCAGTCCTTTCCCTTCTGTATCTCCCTCATCCATCTCCTTCATCTTATTCTGTCATCCATGTCCCCGGTGACCCTACCTTGTTTACCTCAGTTGTCTGTGCCCATCATCCACTGCCCTTGACCTAGTGAAGCAGCAGCTGGAATCCAGCACTTTAAAATTATAGTGGCACCTAGTAGCAGAGGGCAGGAGAAGGACGCACAAAGTAAAATGCAACAGATGATCCAGCACAGTGAGGAAATGGTCTCTGAGCTTCATTAATGCTTCTCCAGGAACTCAGCGTAACTGAGCTGTGAATCAGCTTTTCCACCAGATTACAGGTGAATTGCAGCTTATTAAATCCATGTGCAGGAATGCGCCAGTGAGAAAATTCATTTCAGCATCCAAGGGTCTTCATCTCATCCCTAGAATGTGGAGAAGTCTCTGCTCACTACTCAATGTGTGAACACGTCACATTTTCCACCACTGTCTCTTTTCACTTAGCATCAACTCTCTCCCCTAAGGAATGTAGGGTTTGTGTCAAAAAAGGTTTAAAAAAAAAAAAAAAAAAAACGAAATGAAATCACAGAAAAATAAATCAACGAAACATCAGTCACACTTAAATGCATGATTTGCACGGTGAAATCAGAGGAGCACTTTGCCCAACAGTTCTAGTGTTGTTCTGAAAATCATAATTTTCCACACGTGTGTGGATCTTGTTTCCAAGTCAAACCAGTGGGGATTAATACAGGAGGTAAACACAGACAAACACACATGCACGCACCTCTGTGGAAAGTACAATTTAGTCCGGTACAGGTAAACACACACCTCCTTAGCTTAGGAGAAACTGTAAACAACAACTGGGAAAAGCAAGAAGAATAATAGGATGGAGAATGAGAAAGTCACAGAAAGGGAGGGACAGAGAGAAATACGAACAGATCCTTTTTATGTGGAAGTTTTTAACGTGGCAGGGCCACTTCATATCCAAAGTTCATATCAGTAGCTGCAGAACCAGATTCTATTGCCCAGATAAACAAAGCTCAGCCCCCTGTCTGCTGGCTTTCGATTGACCACTGATTTGTCATAAATTGGCAGAACCTCTAAATCGGCAGTTGTACAGGGGCTGAAGCAACAGCACAGCTGAGCTTTAGTCTGAGACCTGCCCTGGGCTTTTTGTTTCCTGATCCATGCCATAATGATATTCCACTTGGCCTGCTTGAACTCCTTCCTGTCTGTCCTTCTGCTCTCCACAATCAAGTCCTACCAGCAGATCCAGAATCCAGATCCAGAAGGACGTAGCACAAGCTGTGTATGACTTATTCAAATGTTTGCATATATCTCCCCTGCATCTACACAGCCTTATCATTCCCTACACCTCTGTGTGTTCCACCACCACATGTATACCAGGTCTGGTACTGCAGGGGTGGGACACAGGTAGATCCAATGGATGTAACTGAAGGTATTGGTAATAATATCTCCTCTACCAAAAGGCTATTAACAATCCTCTAGAATCATTAAAATTCCCCTGTCTCAAGGTAAGAAACAGTAAAATTTGTAATCACTTTTGTAGACTATTTCAATTAATATTTCCTGTTTAATTTTTCCCACATAATGTCCCATGTGACGCCATCTTATCTACAGTACATTGTTTGGAATTTTGATAAACTACAAAGTAGTCTTAGCTGATGTTAGATATTGTGAACTTGGCTCATTTGGAATGGGTTTCGCTACTGTTTCTGTTCATTCCTCCTTAGATGGGCGTCACGCTGCTGCTCATGGTCACTGCAGAAGTGTTGCATACATCACACACAAAAGCACACATGTACAGCTGTTTTGCAAATGCACACATACTATATACAGTACATGCACAAGTACATGTACATATGGTTCTGTGGACAGATGAGACAGGAGTTTTACTTTCTGATAAAAGATTACAGCTTAATATTTACAGGAAACATTTATATGTGTTTAGCTAATTTATTGTTCAAAATCAATTTACAGTGCAATGATTTTGAGTCAGCACCTTGCTCAGTGGTACTAGAGCAAGAAGTGTGATTAGAACCTGGGTCCCTTGAATACAAGGCCTAGCAACTGTGTAACCTGGTGCCCCATGTATGGGACAACATACCACCAATTTCTCATTGCAACTGTGAAGTATGATGGAGGGAGCATCATGTTGTGGGGCTGCTTTACTGTGGCTTGTAATCGCTGAGGGAACAGATCATAACCAGTGGCAAGGAATTATGGAGGAGAATGTTTGGGCATATGTCTGTGATCTAAAGCTCAAAGGAAGTTGGGTCAAGTGTTTTGACAATGACCATGAACAAAGAAGTAAATCAACAGCAAAGAGGCTTAAGCAGAAGAAAATGTGTCTTTAAGAATGGCCAAGTAAGTCTCCTGACCTTAATCCTACTGACATGCTGTGGTATGGGTTGAAGGAAACTGTTCATGCCAGACATCCCAGAAATATAAATCAACTAGAACCATGCTATAAAGTGGAACCAGCTTCCTTACCACTGTACATGCAGTAAGCATTTGGTTTCAGTTACTGCTGCTGAAGGAGGCTCTACCTGTTACCTATTGCAGTCCAGTTAATTCTAAAGGGTTCAGAAAGTTTTTGTCACAACCTTACACAACAGAAACACATTTCTCATATACTGATATACATGCATAAATATCAAGACACATACTGTTTCAAACACACACACAGGCCAGCAGTGAAAGGATATACCGATGAGATGATGGATGAAGATTTCACTGTTCAGCCTCACAATGCCACAGTGGGCTATTTGTTATAGCTGTTTACAAACACGCACACACCACGTTACATGGTGGCACCACCAAAGTGCAGAACTCTCAGTAACACCTGTTCCTTGTAATGAACTTCGCTTAAGTATTTTGGTTTGTAGATGTTCTGACCCAGTTTGTCACTGTGTTCCATCTGTTCTGCCGCTTTCGCTCAAGCAGTTTGAAACCAGCACCATCTCAGAGGGACAACAGTGTTTCTCAGTGGAGTCTAATCTGCCAGACTTTTGGTTGAATTTGTAAAATATACAGTTTTGTGAAAGAAATAAGAATGACTGGCACTGGACCCAATCCCTCCCTGGCTGTACACCCTGGAAACTCAGTGTCCTGCTTGAGCACAGAGCATCAGTTTTCATGGCAGCTTTCAGCCAGGATCTTCTCTCAAACACCACTGCGCGAGCCCCTTGGACCCCACAGATGGACACTGCAGACCCCAAAATCCTATTCATACCACTACTGCCCAGTAGATCTCCCACTGACTCCTGGTCATCCAGCACCACTGTTCTGGATTCCCATGGTTCTCTGAACTCTCACATATAACTTCTCTGTATTATAGACATGCACACAGTGACACACCCTCCTCCACACACATGCACATAGCCAAGGTCTATTGTCTCACCTGGCAGTACACTGCACATCCACAACAGGAGGGTACAGTAAAGCTCCATGTGGACTGTAGAGCGTCCCAGCCTCAAACCCACCAGTGCGTCTCCTAAACCCAGTACTAGTGGGTTGAGTTCCTCCACACGCTCACTATATCAGTGGGAAGTGGGAGGGGGTAAGGCAGTCTGCTGGCAGCTATATGAGCAGCGGAGTGAGGGAGTCTGTTGTCAGTCACACCAACAGACACTCCCACAGTAACACACCCACAAACAGGCAATCACACACTCGCAGATACACACACACACACATACACACATCAGGAACAGATCTTCAGGCAGCTTTTTTCATTTCATCTGAGCCACGGGTGCGGTGATGAAAACCGTCTGGCATTGTTAACTGCAGACTTTATAGACTTCAGGCTTTTTTCTTTAACTGCCTTAAAAGTTACAATGCAGATGCCCGCAGTTTCTTTTGTTTCTTCCGCTTCATGCTGAAGGTACGTTGTTTCTTACTTAGCACACAAGGTAGGCTTTGTCACTTGAACGGTACAGGACAGGTGAAAACGGAATGCGACTGTAGAATGCAATACCTGTATTTGGAGATGGTCTCTTGCAATGAGTCTGCAGCACATGAGAGCCTACACTACGTGAAGGTGCAGAACCTGGACCGAGGTGACAGTGATCACCTTTCAATGACTTTGAAAGGTGTGTATTGTGCAAACACAGAGTTATGTGCTGGGACCACCATTAATAAGAGGGGTAATGGTGTGAATCTTAGTGATTTGTTGAAAAACAGTGAACATTTTCACATTCATTTTTGAATTGTGAACTAAATTTTATCTACGAAATAGATACCAATCTAAGGAATGTTACTATAGAGAGGCTGTTTCCTAAAACTAGGTCTGATGTGTGTAGCGTCATCCTGAAAGTGTACAGCCCACTAAAAGATGACCGCTGAATTGTTTGGAGAAGAGTGAGGTAAACAGGATAACTCTGTTTGTGAGGTGGAGCAATTCCATCAGAAGAGAGGATAATACTGCTAGCGGAGATGGCTGACATGGCTAGGATATAGAGAGACTTCACTGGTGGGGTAAGGTATTTCCATTGGGTGGTAGAGTAACTCAGCCTCCACTGGAAGCATAGGGTAACTCGCTTGGCAGTACCATAGCTTGAACTCTGCTATAAGGGTAGGCAAACTCTGGTAAGGCTACTCTACTGGCAAGGGGTGGTTACTTTCCTGGGGATCTAGCGTGACTCCAAGGCTGAAGAAGCTCCACTGAAGAGGCATGGTAACTCAGCTAGATGGGTACCATAGGGTTAGGCTAGCATGTTAAAAATGTTAGATGGAGTTTCTTTGTAGAAAAACAGCAAACAACTAAAAAAAAATTAAAAAGAAAAAATCCCCATCATGGTCTTTAATAGGCAGGTTGCAGGGAGGAGGCTTTTAAAAAGTTTTTTTTTTTTTTGCACTGTTTTTACCCTTCTTTTGTGTTGCTACTCTTTCTGTTTGCATTGAGAGAACCCTCTCCCAGTTACTTTAATGCAGTAAAAGCCTGCTGTGTTTGCTGACCATATGCCCCTGTGTGGCCTGTGTGGGCATCTCCTCCTCACAGCTGCTCATACAGCATTAACAGAAGTAGCATTTTTTATACACGGAATTTATACTGATGTGCTGGGAGCCCCTATGAGGGCAGCTCAACCTTCCATTGTTAACCAACATAGATGAAAACAGGCTTTGTGAGCAACATTTTTAGTTTTTATTAATGTTTTCTTCTCTGTAAATAGGGAATGTAGCATAAAAATTGCACCATTGTTCAAAATTGATAATGGAACATGCCTGAAAATCAATAAAAAAAAAAAAAAAAGAAACAAACAGTCAGAAACTCAGAGATCCTTCAGGTGTGATGCTGCTACTGGTATCAGATTTGTCCATGTTCCAGAAAATTACAATACATTCTGAAAAAGTTCATATATTTAGAAGAGAAAAAAGCTGCACCACAACCTAGTACTTGTATACACTCCCAACACATTTCACCTTTACAGGTCACTCCTCTGTGCATGACTATCTCATTGAAAGCCTGACCTACTGTAAGTGAACCTGGGGATTTTCTGAGAAGAACAGCCCACCAAGTAGTGGGCATCTTTGTGCTGCTAACTAGCTACTGGTTGTTTTTGCATTCTAGATTCTTCTCATTCCTGAGCCAAGAAGCTCGGTGAGAAATACGGCCTGTAACCCATCCATGTCCCACCCATGGACAAGAGCACCATTCCTGTACAGGAACCAAGAAGAACAATGAGCCATTGTCCTTGACCCCATGAAGTCCAGTGGTTGGTGTGATGAGCAGCAGCCAGCAGGTCAAAGCATCTTGATGATGGAAGCCCACAGTGCCCACATGTGGGAGTCATGACTGGTCAAAGTTGACCCAGATGCATCAGAATCCATCAGCCTTATGTGATCAGTGTCACGTAAGAATGGAGTCAAACCCAAACACGGACATGAACATATGTGGTCTAGACTGAGGCTGTTTGAGGCTTGGTCAGTGACAGTGATTCACAGCAGCACTAACCAGGATTAGCAATTTCAATCCATGATCATTGATCCATGGCTCCAGAAAGTACCAGGTTTTTAGTAGTGAGTTTCTTATAGGGGAGCAGGAAATGTGTCAACCTCAACACAACTAAAGCCACACATGCGGAAAGGTTTCACCAGGACCTTTTAAGAAGACTGAACACCTGTGCGGTCACATACAATCTCTTCCCATATGGCTATCCTGCTAGAAAATGACAAATAAAAACCAATGTATACATCTGATCCAGGGGATAAGGAGGAACTGTGCCTTCAGAGAAAGACCTTAGCCTGCTTCAGTAAAAGACTCAACCGAAAAAACTGCGCAAATTATTCTGGATTAAGGTGTCCCCTAATCCATTAAATTATGGACTAAGATGAATTCTCCCAGTTCTCCCTCAGTTCAGATTAAATGTTTGAATTAGGAGAAAACGTTGACATTCTCCACTTTCCCCTTTTAGCACTATTTTGCAATAATCGGATAATTAAAATATACTGTGAACTTGGAATTAAAAGTCAGCCGTACTGTTCTCATTCTGCTCCCGCAGTTCACCGCAGTGAGCTCAGCTGAAGGGATTTTTTTATGGCAAATGTGTAAATCAGCGACATGGCAGCATTCCCAGTGGCTGCCTGCTGCGGGACTCTATCACAAACCACCGTTTCCAATCGCAGCTCTGCTTTCTTTTGCAGGCTGCGGAAGGGGACTGGAGGAATACACGGCATGCATAAAATAAACAACCGGGTAGAATTTTGAGGAATGCAGGACAAAAACGATCACAAAATATCTGAATACCATACTTTCCCTGACACTGCTCATAGTTGTATTGATGTTTATACTTCTGGAAGCAATTAACTTGCAGTTTGTAAAGAGGTTTAGAAACTAAACCACATAAACTTGAAATCAGACCAAAAATGGGACTCAGACTAGAGCTATGGCACAGGACCAGGACCTGGAGATGGAGCCATAGGTAGGGTTTGAGACTAAGAGTAGGAGGTGGCGGTATATGAAAGGTGTGGAACTAGGATCTGTAGCCCATGTAGGTAGAATGTGGAACCAGAACCTGAAGGTGGAGATACAGATACAGAGTGGGACCGGGCCTTGGGAGATTGAACTGTAAATAGGATGTTGGCCCTGGACACTGTAGTAGAGCAGTAATTAAGGAATGACACCAGGACCTCGAGGTTCAGACATAGGTAGTGTGTGGGACCAGAACCTAGAGTTTGACATGTAGCTATAGTGTGGGACGAGGACCTAGAGGTTGACATGTAGGCAACGTATGGGAAGAGGACCTGGAGATGTAGGTAGGATCTGGGACAGAAGGTGAAATCACAGTTAAGGAGGGTGACCAGGACCTGGAGGTTGAGCAGCAAGTAGGGCACAGAACACAGACTGAGGACAGAAGAAGTACTGAACTAAGGCACATGTTCCTGGCTGACTAGATACTAGATGAGGAACATTTTCATCCAAGTTAGCTGAGGGGTAAGAACAGAGCCAGGTTCACAGTCTTTTGTCACGGAGGCCAAATGATTTTACACTTCAAACTATACAGCAGCTCGCTGTCAGTTTATGTGCCTGTTCCATAATGAAAAGAAAGGGAGCAGTTAAAGTAGTGATTCTTGTATGATTGCCAGTACCAGTAGCAAATGAGATGGTTTTATAAACAATGGTGGAGGAACTGAATGTGAAAATGAAGAATGAATAGAACGATGCAGCCTGAGCCATGCGCCATACCGACTTTTCCAGATATTTGGCACGGGATGCTGGGGCTGAAGGTGGCCAGCAGCTAGAGGAGAAGGCAGGGGCTGCAGTGCGCTGTCCAGAGAGAGCTCACATAGCACAGATCACACTGCGCAGACAGCGCAGTGTGTGTAGAAACTCCAACGCTGCATGTTCTCCCCATTTTAGGGCTGTTTTCACTGTGACCAAAATGTGGTTATTTATTCATAGCTGACCCCTCCATGGGCATTCCACATAAGGGTCCCACAGGAGACCCTGGGAGGGGAGAGCGGGTTGTGTGGTCACATTAAAGTTTGGTCTTGAGGGCCTCCTGCTTGGAATGGACACTGCTGTGTTTGTTATTGGAGTTGTCTGAGCACTGTGTGAAGGTGTGTGTGTGTGTGCTTGTGTGTTGAGGGGGGCCTGGCAGCTGAATGAGGTAGGAGGACCACCGTGAGACGGTGGTGTTCTATTTCAAGTGTGTGAAGAGTTTTGATCCCAAAACCAGATCCTCAGAAAAGCTCATATTTGAGAATCTGGACTCACATTTGGTTCTCTTAATCACTATGCCACTTGCGGTCCTTGAGTACAGCAAACAGTACAATAAATGGCAAAGTGACGTAATATTAGCTGGAAATTAACTGGGCATAGCCTTCATACATTGTGAAATACTCGGTAATTCACAATATTAGAAGGTGCTATAAACACTTAGAAAATATCCAGCAAAGTGTGAGACTCGATATATTTTTACAAAATAAGATTTTTAACTGAGAACTGATGACATGCAGCATTATTTTTTCCACAAAGAGCATTCCTTCTTGACAGATATACCTCCATGGCAGCAAATATGCCAGAAATCAACCTAAAATAATCATAAAGCACATTAATGCGCATTGCAGTGGATGGAATAAAAGATGACTCATTTCCCTTTCTTGAAGAAAAGCACTTGTGCACCTTCAGAATGGGCGGTGAACTATTTCCTGTCCGGTAAAGTTGGCCTTGTCTTGGTGTGGAGCTGCCAAACAGCTGGGGTCCCACCTTCTCCGCTTTCTTCCCAGTAAAGGATCCACATTCCTTCTGCTGCACTGGGGTTTAGGTGCGCAGAAGATGTTAGGTGTCTGACTCTTGGGCTTGGTTCACTGGACTGCTGCAGGTGGATAGCAGCGCAAGAGCAGGTGGTCAGACCTCACTCACTGTACACCTGACTTCCAGCAGTGGCCACAAGAGGGCGCCAATCAGACTTGGGCCACGGGAATCCCTACCGTCATCGTGGCATTGGGCAGGACCAAAAACAGAAACCAGAACCAGACGGCTGCAGCAGTCAGTACATTTTTGCCAGTGAGCTCAGGCTTGAACTGCTTTATTTCTGCAAGCCCAGACATCCGAGTCCATCTGCTTGTGATAAGAGCACATTTGGGTACACGCACATCTGCCTGCCTCTGCCAGGGCTTCCCGAGACCGACGGAGGGGTGGATCCCTCAGCCCTGAACTGAAGTCACACCGTGTTTGTGCATCCTTTTTAATCAGAGATTCTGCTTCCATTCTGAGAAGCCTGGGTGATCATATTTTGTTAGGTTCCTGTTTAACATTTTATTGTATTTATTCATTGAGTCAACACTTTTTTCCCAAGCTGCTTACAGTAATTTAGCCAGTTTTACAGTTGGGTAATTTTTACTGTATCAGTTCAAGGTACGTGTCATGTACAACACTCCGACTGACCAACACAGGCCACCTCATTTGAACCTACTAGTTATTCACTTATTCAGTTAAGTAATCTGGCAGCAGTTGGGTTATGGGTGCTTGAGAGAATATGGGTTCCTCCAGTGCACTTGACCTTGCTTACCTTCATCTGCCCTAATACTCGCTCCCTTGTGTTCACTGACTCTCCTTGCTCCTACTTTTTAAATCTCTGTGTTCTTCAAGTCTTTTGTCTCCACATGTCAGAGTCCCAGGATCTTCAAGTCTTCACATCCTTGCTAACCTCCACAGTCCTCCACAGTATACAATCCAAGGTTACTTCGATGTGACCATAAGGTGCCTGCAGCCATTACACGACCAGCCACAAATTCCAACTGCCTTCTGGCTGGCGTTGTGGAGTTATCACTGGGGCTCCTGTGGGGCTCAACAGCAGGTGATATCACCGTCACCGATGGTGTCTGATACACAGGAAGCACTCGCACTAAGGCCTCGTCCATACGAACGTGGATATTTTTGAAAACACAGGTTTTCCACTACCATGTAAAAAAATATATCCCAACCACAGGATCGGTGTTTTACAAAACTACTCTTTCCACACGAGAACGGAAAAACAACGTAAAATGTTCACATAATCATGCTGTGCCAGTAGGTTGCGCTGAAACATCAGGTCAAAACGTAAATGTAGATATAGCGGGGGAAACAAACAATACACACAAACATGGCGAAAATGGGGACGAGGTCTAAATATCCAAACTGACAATGGTTACTGAGTCAGTACTGCAGAAACTCCTCTGTACAGTCACCATCACATGTGGCCACAAGAGGGCAGCACAGGATCGAACGCACCACGTCTCATGTAGTCATATTTGTGCTCGCTTACTGTAATCTCAGTTCCACACTTACAGACAAATAGCAGAATGTAGTCAACTTGCTTTGCAGTAAAAAAGTAAATACAAGAAACACAAAGACAAATGTGAACAGTAAAATTAGTCCTGGCCACGAACAGCAGCCCGAGTCACAGGGGCCTTGGGCCCAGACGTAGAGAAACAGGTTTTAGAGAACTGCGTCATAACGTTCACCCAGTAGTGACCGCAAGAGCCAACCCCAAAAATTTTGATTTGATACACGTTTCTACTCTGGAGAAGTTGGCAAAGTCACAGAAAACAGCTTAAACATTGAGTAATCCAGTGGGGATTAAGGCCTCTCAAAGGTATCCAGTGTGTGGTAACCATTACACAAGAACATGTGTACATGTATTAATATATACTATTCGCACAATACATGCTTTAAACTGCATCACATACAATATAGACGGACACATTTATACACTGCATCAAAACAAAATTTAAAAAAGAAACTTTTTTCAATGTATATATTTGAGATTCAGTGCTCAAGTTTCATGGCCTTGTGCCCTCTCCTTCCAGAATAGGCTCCAGCCTGCCATGAGCCTGCTCTGAATAAGTGGTTTACTAAAATGAATGGATGGATAGATTACTTCACTTTATTATGACATTTCTACGCGCGGCCGTGGAGTCCGTTCACAATACTTATTGAGGCTTTTTTTTGCCAAAAAAGGTTGGACATCCCAAGTAAATGTAAGTTATGTAATAAACAAACCCATGCAGCCTGACAGTGCTACAGTCTCTCCTATGCAATCCTGTGCTATATATATATATATATATATATATATATATATATATATATATATATATGAGATTTATACTGGCCTGTATGTTTGGCCATAGAGAAACTGTTTAAGGTTTTCAGTACAAAATAATGTAAGGATAGAGGTTCTCGAAGGAAATGTTGGAAAAAGTATTGATTTATAAAGTAACATGTTTTTGTAATCATTTCTTCACCAAACCTGCAAGCTTTCTTACCCTGACTGCTGGGGTTGTCACTGTACATTTTACACCATTTAAAATATTAATACATCATTTCAATCCTGACACATTTATCTCATTGACCAAGGCCACTTTAGTCTTTAATATGCAATATTTCGGCTATACTCTCATTTTTATGAGGAAGGCAACTGACTGGCTCACACTTTTCTGTGCTTTGACATGGGGGCCATCTATTGTGGAATTAACGGCGAAAAAGCACCTAAGCGTCGCCCATGAAATAAATTGTTCATTAAACTTTTCATGAAATAAACACTGTTTTAGTAATTTTAATAAAAAATGTGCCATTTTGACCTGCTCAGAATAAGCGATTGATGGAAACGAACGCATGTGGTTTTTAAGAAGTTTACAGGTGTGGCCGCGAAGTGTATGATGACGTACGTGCAGGGATTCCACCTGCTGTACCTCAATCGGCCTCAGGCGGCGCTGTGGCCACAGAATCGAAACGCCGTCCGTGTGCTTGAACCTTCATTTTGTGTCAAGAAGCTAAAGAGAACACTTGGTAAAGTACTGTTATTAACATTTTTCTTTTCCACAAATACACCCATTAGTAAGGTAAAGGTCATTATTTACACGAAATACTGAGGTAAAGTTTTTATTTTCACACTTGCATACTGAGTTAAAATTGTTTGCACAATTCCTCGAAACGCGGAGGTAAAATTATTTGCACAGTTGCACGAAATACTGAGGTAAAGTTTTCATTTACACACTTGCATACTGAGTTAAAATTGTTTGTACAATTGCTCGAAACACGGAGGTAAAATTATTTTGCACGAAATACTGAGGTAAAGTTTTCAATAATTACACGAACTAGATGTACCGTCACCCATTTAGCAAATAATACTTCACATCCACGTTCAACTCAGAGCAAACAAGCTGAGTAAATATTACCGAGTTAAAGTTACCGTTACTTACTTTACTGAGGTAAAATTCTCATCATTGACACAGTTATGCACAATAGTGAGGGGAATGTCAGTTTTAGCGACTTTAAAAGTAGAACGTTTTAGTGGAAATGGGTTCTGTTACCGTACAGGTTTGTGTTACTCAATAAGGAGAGCTATGCAAGGAAAAGGTTTGCTATAAGTGTGATATTTGTGTGATTTTAATTTTTTTTTT